>SJYC01134064.1:0-140357 GCA_006408675.1 Madoqua kirkii | reverse complement strand
GCTTTTCCCCTTCCCGCCCCCATCCCCACCCAGGGACCACTCTCCCAGCAGGTTTCCACTAAACCACAGCCAGCTGCTATTTCAGAGAAAGAGAGCTCCGACCTCCCCTAGACTCCTGTTCCCAAGCCAACCAGCCAGGACAGCCCTCCCAGGTAGCTTACACTTTACAAAGAACTTTTTTATATTTTTATTTGTTTATTTATTTGATTGTGCTGGGTCTTAGTTGCAGCACGTGAGATCTAGTTTCCTGACCAAGGATCAAACCCAGGCCCTCAGCACTGGGAGCATGGAGTCTTAGCCACTGGACCACCAGGGAAGTCTGTACAAAGGACCTTTAACATGGAAAATCCCATTTATTCCTCTCCCAAGGACACTCTTGGCCAAGTGTTCCTATTCTCATTTTGTGGTTTGAGAAAACAGGGGCTCCAGAAGTTTGAGTAACAAAGATCAAGGTCACACAGATCTGGGAAGTGGTGTTTCTCAAACGTGGCCGGAGCATGGATTTCCATCCTAGCTCTCGACTACCCCGCAGTGTGATTCTCACTCTCTGATCTCATTCCACCCAGAACAATCCCACGAGCCAGGAATACTAAAGCCCATTTTGCTGACGGGAAACTAAGACTCAGAGAGTCTAAGAAACCTGCCTAAAGCCACACAGTGAAGCAAATGGCAGAGCCAGGGCTTTTCCCCAATCCACTTTCTCTCCCAGGGCTCTCCCTGCCCAGCAGATCCCACATCTTCTTACATCAGCTTGTCCCCCCTTCCAAGCCCTCCAAAGACAGACCTCAGTGCTCTCTGCAGCCAGACCTCAGCTCTCCTTGAAGTCCTTCATTCATTGCCTTCAGTCACCCCTATGGGCACTAGAAAGAAAAGATAGATGGCAATACGAATTGTGTTCAACTATTTTGCTTAAGTCATAATCATTCCTAATCTAAATTTGCAGGAATGTGTTGCACAGTCTAATCGTTCACATATATTGTACTGCGGTTTCAATTTAGTGAAAAGTAAAAGCCATTGAGAAGCAGAAATATGTTAAACGCACGTCTCCCCAATTACAGTCCTTCAGTCGAGAGAGCACGGCCGGGTTTTTGACTCAGGGGTGGTTGCTGTCTGCTCTGATTTGGGTGTATTTCCAGTAGCTCTGTCACGCACAGTTAAAGGCTCAGAAGTCCAGAGCAAGGTGAAGACCCTCCCGGCTGCGGTGTCGGGCAAGGGAAGGGCTGGGGGTTTGGACTCACTGCTCCTGATGGCACAATCACCCTGCTGGGGTCTGCTAACCCTTCAGCCTTCACCCCCCTCCCCCAACTCCAGCTCTCTCTCCAGCTCCACTCCAGTCCAGAGTGGATGCACTCTTTCTGACCTCCAGGCCTATGCATGGGCCGCCTCCTGAGTCAGGAACACCCTGCATCCCTGGCTTATCTGTCCATCTCCCACTTGTCCCTCGGGTTTCAGCTTAGATGTGATGACCCCTGTGAACCTTCTCCAAGAACCACAGCATCCGCTGGAGCAGCCATCACTCTCCATTATAATCGTCCATGGTCCCTCCCGCTAGACCACCAGCTCTTGCAGGTCTGTGACTCTGTCTTGTCCCTGAGCCTGGTCCCGGTAGGTGCTCAATGAACATTCACGGGGTGGACAAACAACCCTGAGCATTTGCTCGCTGATTCATCCCCCTCTGACACTTTCAGAGCCCCAGCCACACTTCTACCTCTGGGCTTCCCCATGAACTCAACCGGGTGCCTTCCTTGTATGACAGAGGGACCACAATGACCCCCCCAGCTGGTCAATGGCCAAAGGATGTGAAATCCAGGCCCTGCTCCCGGCTCCCAGCCTCCTGCTTCCCTGCCTTGTGATTGCCACCTGTCTAGACGGGGACAGGGCCCTAGTAAGGTCCTCAGGGCTCAGAAAAGGTGGTGAGGCTTGATGTGGCATCATAATAACCGGCTTTGAGGCCAAAAGACACGAGTTCAATTCCCACTTCTGCTACATATGTAGTGTGACTGAACAACTCATCCGATCCATCTCTGAACCTCTACTGTAAGGTAGCAAAGGGGAGCGGGGGGACAATTTTTTCTACCTGTCTCAAAGGTTATATAAAGATCCAGTGACCAGCAAGGCATGAGGGGGGCTACCTACTTCAAAGTGGCAGAGCTTATGTGAGCATAGAAGCCACAAGACACCCCCCAACTCGTGTACAGCCAGGGGGACTCGGCAGGACAGCGCTGTAACTTGACCGTGACTCCAGCTCCAGCCGGGTTACCTCGTTGCCCAGTTCCTCCATAAAGATTTAGACCAGGGAGGTGGCAGCGCTCAGCAGTGGGATGCTTATAGACTTGGCTCTGGGTCCCTCACAAACTGGGACATGTGGACGAGAGTGCTCTCTGATTCGAGACCCTCAGTGCCTCTTCCCAGCCAAACATCCTGCTGTGTTTTCCCAGACGTACACGGTCACGTGAGCTCATCCCTCACTTCCCAGCATGGACCGGCGGCTGCGGTGGGGAGGGATCCTGGGGCTGAGTGATGCTTTCCAACAGAGAGTTTGTTTTTAAAGAGAGGAAGTCAAGAATCATGTTCCTGTTCCAAGCTGCCGAGGGAATTGGGAAGGCAGACGGCCATTACTCAGGTTGGAATCCCGCCAGGCCTTATGATATCATATTTATTTGCCAAGAAAAACACCTCCCTGACTTCTCTCAGACAGTGAGGGGGAGCCAAGGCCCAACCAATAGTGCTTTGTGCAGAAGGCTGAAGATACACAGACGGAGACGAGTGATAACAGCGCCCGTTTCGTTTATAAAGGATGTTTAACTAGATGGACCCCCAGAGTTTGCCAAGCACTGCAGACAGGTGAACAGACAGCTTGAAGGGCCGGGCCCAGGCCCCTTCCTTCCCTTGAGCCTTCTTTGCCGTTTGGCATGAAGGTGGAAAATCAAGCAGCCTCCTACCCAGGCCTCTGGTTCCAAGCACTGATAAGAAAACAAGGCATCCAAGTGCAGCCTGTGGATAACCGTCCCCACATGCTGTCTTGGTAAAGGTTCATTTCAAGAGTCATGCAAATGAGTGCAGAGTTATGTGATAGCCGATGTGTTGAGTTACTGTTACTGGGGTCCAGCCTGTTGGTTGTGAGATGTGCATGGAGCAGGCATCCAACCTACAACCGTAACTAAGTGACAATGAGGAAGGTCTTCCTCAGTCGTAGCAAAACCTCTGGCTTCAGCTTAGGTCCAGTGGGACAGAAGGAGCGGAGCCGGCAGTTCTGACATCTGCTATTCTGAGCACCCTGGTACTAGAGGAGAGCAAATTTCCATGCAGAAAGTTTGGAAGAGCCACCTTTCCTGCGCTCTGCTGCCTGACCGGCAAGGCTGGGCCAAACCCATGATGGGAACTGAGCCAGAGAAACACATACAAAATGGGTTTTCAGGCCCCTGGGGGCCATGTGATGAAGAAGGAGGAAGTGGGTCATCTAGAGTCCAGGAACATGAGTTTTGACAAGCTCCGCGGTCAGTAGGAAGGAAGAGCATCAGCAGCAGTTGGCCAGACCATGTAGACGTCTTGTATCGGGTCTAGATCTGGGCAGCAGAGGGGTGGGAAGCCCTGCACCCGGGCCCTGGACGACTGGCTGGGAACACCCTCTCCCCAGTAGCTGGAGTGTGCTCCCAGGACCCGTGTGATGATTTCTTTCCTCACTCAAGCACGCAGCCCACGCCTGCAAGCGTGCAGTGGGTACCCTGACCCCCGCCAAGTTCTATATCTCAAATTTCACTCACGAGGACGGCTTGGTTGCCCAGGCCCCTTCCTTCCCTTGAGCCTTCTTTGCCGTTTGGCATGAAGGTGGAAAATCAAGCAGCCTCCTACCCAGGCCTCTGGTTCCAAGCACTGATAAGAAAACAAGGCATCCAAGTGCAGCCTGTGGATAACCGTCCCCACATGCTGTCTTGGTAAAGGTTCATTTCAAGAGTCATGCAAATGAGTGCAGAGTTATGTGATAGCCGATGTGTTGAGTTACTGTTACTGGGGTCCAGCCTGTTGGTTGTGAGATGTGCATGGAGCAGGCATCCAACCTACAACCGTAACTAAGTGACAATGAGGAAGGTCTTCCTCAGTCGTAGCAAAACCTCTGGCTTCAGCTTAGGTCCAGTGGGACAGAAGGAGCGGAGCCGGCAGTTCTGACATCTGCTATTCTGAGCACCCTGGTACTAGAGGAGAGCAAATTTCCATGCAGAAAGTTTGGAAGAGCCACCTTTCCTGCGCTCTGCTGCCTGACCGGCAAGGCTGGGCCAAACCCATGATGGGAACTGAGCCAGAGAAACACATACAAAATGGGTTTTCAGGCCCCTGGGGGCCATGTGATGGAGAAGGAGGAAGTGGGTCATCTGAGAGTCCAGGAACATGAGTTTTGACAAGCTCCGCGGTCAGTAGGAAGGAAGAGCATCAGCAGCAGTTGGCCAGACCATGTAGACGTCTTGTATCGGGTCTAGATCTGGGCAGCAGAGGGGTGGGAAGCCCTGCACCCGGGCCCTGGACGACTGGCTGGGAACACCCTCTCCCCAGTAGCTGGAGTGTGCTCCCAGGACCCGTGTGATGATTTCTTTCCTCACTCAAGCACGCAGCCCACGCCTGCAAGCGTGCAGTGGGTACCCTGACCCCCGCCAAGTTCTATATCTCAAATTTCACTCACGAGGACGGCTTGGTGGCAGATACACCATCTCATTTTCCTGGAGGTCCTGAGGGGCAACCACCAGACTGCACACGCTGAATGTCAGCTACGTTAAACTAACACATTCACATCATTGAAAAAACCCTATTTACACATAATAAACATGGGGATGGATGCCACAGAGGAAATAATACAGTATTGATTAAAACAACGGCCTGTAATGCCTTCTGAAAGGCTGCAGTCATCAGCAGCTTCCTCAGCGGGCTGCTCACAGGCAGCTCCCTCCCTGGGGCCCTCAAGCTGTCACTCTCCAGATAGAGGGGAATGGGGGTTTCCAACCCCCCCACCACCACCCCAGATCACAGGAGGCTACCCTTGTAGAGCCTTTGCTGCAGGCCAGGCACTGTACTTGGTGACGGATCTCCGCCTCCCCCCACAGCAGCTCCTCATTATTATTTCCATTTTACAAAGAAGGAAGCAGAGGAGTTAAATGTCTTGCCGTGCATTGTGCGATTAATAAGTGGTGTGGCTGGGATTTGAAGCTGGGCCCTCCTGAGTCCACAGCACGCCCTACCCGCACTATGTTAGCTCTCTGACGTGTTGGTTTGATATCTAAGATGAGGGTAAGAGAGAGGCCCCTTGTGTTAGGCCGTGCACTAGGTGACGGGGGTCTGGGCGAGATTGTTATCAATTGATTTGGTGATGCTGGAGTCAAGGTGGTGGGGGCTGCTGGCAGGGAGGCTCTGTGAGCAGCTCGACCATGGCCTTGATCTTGCACTGGGAAGAAGGCCTACAGTTTTGGCAGATCTGGGGATTTTGGAATCTCAGAAATGGAAAAGCTCATTTTAGAAAGATAACTCATTGCCTGGGGCGGCTGGCAAGCCAACAGCAGAAGCATACAGTCCCTGGTAACCATGCCGCCCTCTGGATTCCACAGGAGTCCACAGCCAGGAAGGACAGCAGGACGGTCTGCCACCGGGTCCCTGGTCAGATGGAGGAGGTGCCCTCTGAGAGCTCATGGGAGGTGGAGGGCCAGGGGAGCCGGCCAAATGTGGCACAGTTACTTTCCATGATGAGTAGTTGGTTTGGGCAACTGAGGACGGGAGCACTTGATGGCCAAAATAGACAGCAGTATCCACCCCACCCTACCCTAACCCAGCAGGAATCAGAAGCTCTTCTCTGCACTGTGTGACTTTGGGGGAGTTGCTTGAGCTGTCTGAGCCTCAGACCAGGAATAGGGATGGTCCTACTTCTATGTCAACGTTGCAAAGACTTAATAAGAAAATGAGCGTGAGGCGCTCAGGAGGCTCTGGCCCAATGTGCAGTCAGCTCTCAATGGACCTGAGTGAAGAAGGGATACACAGTCCTCTGGGCACCCAGGAGGACCCCTGCATCCATCTCTCCCCTGCCCCCGCCCCCTGACCCGGAGCTGAGGGTGTCTGCCTGCCCCTCAGCTGGCCCTGCCTAGCAACTGGATTCAAAAGGTAAATAAATGGGTGGATTCTGCATCTGCCAAAATCCTTGCTTTGCAGGGTTTCTCTTTCTTCTACTGTTGCAGGGATTTCCACTAAACCTTCCAACCGTATCTGGATTATTGCTTCCGGCGGCATCAGGGGAGCACGTTCTGATACCAACTCGTACAGGCAAAACACGGAATGCAGAAACACAAGCTGGGGCGCAGGGAGGCTGGTGAAGCTGCCCACTGGGGCTGCTGGCAAAATTCGGCAACCAGGCAACAGTGCAGCCTCGGAGAGAGCAGTGGTGGGAGGGGGACCCTGGTCCAACCCAAGCAAGGAGGTCACTGGAGTTCACCCCCTGTTGGAGAGGTGAGAAACCTGATGTTCAGAGAGGTTCATTGATTTGGTCAAGATCACCCCCTAAGGCCAGACCAGGTCCAAATAAAGGGGAGGATCCTGGCTTGGCATCAGACAGACTTGGGTTCCAGCCTTCCTGCCATTTTGCTGTGTGATCTTGGCAGGTTGAGTAAACCCTAACAATCTGTTTCCCCTTTGGTGAAATGTGACTGTGAGGACCTACTGCATAGACCAAGGGGCCACCTCTCCACCTCTCCTCTATCCCTCCTTATTCTCAGGATGCTAAGGAAGAAGCAGTGAGTGAAAACAGGGTTCTAAATGTGCAGAGAGACTGGGCTAGGGGGATGCCTTCCTGGGCTAAAAGCTTCCCAGGCCCCAAACTCCTGTGGGTTGTTTCTCTTGGAGAAGAGGAAGACTATCTGCTCAACTTCTGAGTCGTCAGTTGGAAGAGGGATTTGTCTTATTCTCTGTGGCCTTGTGGGACAAACAAGTTATAGTTGCAGGGCGGTAGAGGATATTTAAGCTAAATAGAAACGAATTTTTAAATTATTTTGTGTGTGTGCTTAGTCGCTCTGTTATGCTCAGCTCTGCGACCCCATAGACTGTAGCCCACCAGGCTCCTCTGTCTGTTGGATTTTCCAGGCAGAACTACTGGAGGGGGGTTGCTATTTCCTACTCCAGAGGATCGTCCCAACCCAGGGGTCGAACCCCACGTCTCTTGCGTCTCTCGCATTGTCAGGCAGGTCCTTCACCACTAGCGCCACCTGGAAAAAAAGAAGAGCACAGCCCTGATAGGTAATGAGCTCCCTGTCACTAGAAGAATCCAAGGGGGGTACCATGTGACTGCTTCTCAGAGATGCTGTAGAGGGGATGCTGAGAGGGTGCACCTGAGTGATTTCAAAGGCAAGGAGCAATCACTTGGTTTCTTGGCCAGCTCTCTCCCTGACGGCAAGGATGAAGTCCAGAACAGAGGAAGGACAGCCAGTTTCTAGAATGTCGGTCTCCAGAAAGGGTCCCCCACCCTGGGTATTGGACCCCCACTGATCAACAGGTGGCCCAGACCTTCTTCCTTGGATTCTGCCCTCTGCCCCCTGCCATCGACCTGAGTGCAGAAATCTAGCGACTGAATTTGTTTTAGGTGACATTTTGATGAATTTAGACCCAAACTCACTCATCTTATTATCCTGCAGAAAATGTTCATCCTTTAAAGACCACCCAACTGCATACTTAATCCACGCACCATACTCCGGGTCGATACAAAATGCTGCTGAGACAAACGCGTTGCAAGCCCTTTATTGAAAGAAGGCTTTGCGACATTCAGGTCACTCTCCGCTCCAGCCAGCAGGACCTCCCTGACACGTGGGGACATGCTGAGTGGCAGTCAGCAGAAGTCACAATTTCTAAGCCCACTAGACTACTGGCTGCTGACGGCTGTGGGACTGAGACCCAGCATTTATCCACCCTGGGCCTTAGTTTTCTTCTCTGAGAAATGGGAGACTAACAGAGCCCTCACCAATTCTGGGGGGAGGAATTGACACAGCTGTGTGTCTTGGTGCCCAGCATAAAGAGTGGCTCACTAAGCCTAGTGCCTGTCCTCCAGCTTATGTCCCAGCACAGAAAACTTCACCTGTGGCTCAGAAGTCTCCGGAACTTCAGCTGATTAAAAAGTCCCCAGAAACAAAGCACGAAGGAAGAGAAGGGAAAAAGCAGCAAGCGCCCATGTGCGTGTGCACTGACCCCCAGAGCAGCGGCCACACTGGCCCTGGCCACACGCAGGCCCGGGGTGGTGCCTGACACACCCCTCCCTGCCAGGGTGAGGTCAGCACTATGGACAGCGTTCTGCGGGAGGTGATGCGGAGGCCCCGTGACTTGTCCAAAGGATGTGTCACTTCCTACCACTAAGTGATGTGTCTTCAATGTAAGCTCAGGAGGGCAAGCTTTGTGTGTCTCTTCACCATATCCATAGCAAGCAGAACCGACTCAGAATGAACGCTCAACAGATATGGAAGAAATGAATAAGTGAATGAAAAACAGAACCGAAGATGAAAACCTGAATGACTTGAAACTTAACCCCGTAAGGCTGACCCCCATCACGGGCTGATTCAGGCACATTTCTGAAAAAGGAAGGGCCAGTGAAGGACTAAGAAATGCAGAGTCCTGTTCCCGAACCATCAGATAGTCTCAGATCTGAACCCTCCCCCCCTGCAGTCCTCCAAGACATAAGAGTAGAGTGTCCCAGCCTATTAAATCACTCATTGTGTGGGTTTACTGAGTGGCTACTACGTGCCTGACTCTACACTTAGGTAGCAGATTTGCAAAGGTCAGTAAAAGTGGTCCCCACCTCAGTGTCAACACGGGCAGCGCAAAAGATAACAAATCAGTGTTGCGTTCACAGGAAGTTTCATAGCTACAGTGCTTGCAAGGCAGAGGGGTGTCCAGGGTAGGGGTGCCCAGCTGCATGGATGAGTGAGAGAGGGCCACATGGAGAGGGAGTTTCCTCGGGGGTAGGGAAATGAACCATGGGGTGGGATGAATATCTGAGGGGAATGCAGGAATCCTTGGTGGAAGGAACAGTGAGGTCCAAAAACTGGAATCAGAACTAGTCTTTACGACTAGTCCTATGGAGGGGCAGAGGGCGGGTCAGGAAACAAGACTGGGAGGGATGCAGGGGAGAACATCCCCCCACCTCCCGCCGGTCCAGGACTGAAGGACACAGCTCTGTCCCCTGTGGCTCTGGGCAGATCTCCTCGCTCCTCTGAGTGTTGGTTTCCTCTTCCATGCAAGGGTGAAAAGGGTGATTTCTAAGTTCCCTTCTGGTTCTCACATTCTATGACATTTCTGACTAATGCAAAAAGTCAAATGTGTACACAAGACCAGAGGCATAAGAAAATACACAAAAAAATGTGGATTAATCTAGTGCAAACAGAGTAAGAACTGAATGGCAAACCTGTTAAACCTGTGGAGTCACCACCCAGCCTCAGGTCCTGGTTCCCAGAGCCCTGTGGTCCCTCCCCAGCCCTCAAGGAAAGGGAGGCTCCCAGTTGTCCCCTGGAAAGTCTCAGCAAGTACGCTAAATGTCCCCAGTTGATGGCACAGCAAAAGCAGTCAGGAGGGTCTCCCTGCCTTCATTTTGGGCCAGGGGCTGAAATTACTCCTCAGCCCACAGAGCTTCCAAGACTTAGAAGAAATGCTCTGGTCAGGAGTAGTGGGAATCCTTCACGACCCCCAGTTCCCTGTCAGCATCATTTCCAAGCTACAGTCTCCAAGGAAGGGGAGGTCTTCAGACCCAACAACTGCTAAATCCACAGGGCTTTTTGGGGTCCTTTTGGTAAGAGGCTGGGCTTCCCTGATAGCTCAATTGGTAAAGAATCCACCTACAATGCAAGAGACCCCAGTTCGATTTCTGCATCAGGAAGATCCCCTGGAGAAGGGACAGGCTACCCACACCAGCATTCTTGGGCTTCCCTGGTGGCTCCAGCTGGTAAAGAATCTGCCTGCAATGCAGGATACCTGGGTTCAATGCCTAGGTTGGGAAGATCCCCTGGAGAAGGGAAAGGCTACCCACTCCAGTATTCTGGCCTGGAGAATTCCATGGACTGTATAGACCATGGGGTCACAAAGAGTCAGACAAGACTGAGCAGTTTTCACTTTCATTTATTAGTTCAAGAGGGGGTAGCACCAGCCTCCTTGACAATTCATGAAAGCCACAGTTTTCTCCCCAGAAAAATGCCTGCCTATGCCTCAGGGCTATGCTGTTTATTGGGGGTGAGGGGGTTATTTTGTTTTAATATTTACTCATTTATTTGGCTTCACTGGGTCTTAGCTGTGGCAGACGGGACCTTTAGCTGTGACATGCAGACTCTTAGTTGCAGCATGCGGGATCTGGTTCCCTGAGCAGGTCGTGAACCCGGGCCCCCCTGCATTGGGAGCACAGAGTCTTAGCCACTGAACCACCAGGGAAGTCCCTATGCCTCAGTTTTATATGCAGATTCAGAAGAGTGTAAGAACCCCTGAGGGAAGTCCCCTTGAGGTCCTCTGACCCCAGGTTAAGTTCCCTGCCTTAGTTCAAACTTTCTGTTTTGCAAATGAGAACCCTGAGACCCAGAAACAGTAGGTGGCTCACCCAAAGTCACCCAGCTAATTAGAGCCAGATCCCCAGGAAAATGGGGCCAGTATCTGCCTCAAGCAGGGCAGCTCCTGGCAGGAAACAGCATCGCTGGTGCCTGACCCAGAGCCAGGCTCCTAGCAGAGGGCAGGGCCAGACTCTGGCCGGGAACAGAGGAGAATCGACCAGCAGCCCCCACCTGCAGGCACTCTCCTCTGGGAGCTGGCCGGTCCCCAGAGCTTTCAGCTTCTGCTGCCTCTCTGTCTGTGGTCTTCCCACAGCCAGGAGAAGGGACTCAAGCTCCCCGGCCCCGCACCCTCCGAGTACCCAGTGTGACTCATGGGCAGGCTCCACTCCACTCCGCACACAGAAGTCTCCTTAGGCGAAACCGGGAGAACAGCGCCTCCTTGCTGGTGCTCACAGGGCGGCCAACATGCCCCCATGGTGTGAGCAGGAGATCTGGGCTTGGGAGTGCTAATTCTGCGACAGGAAGTAAGGGTGCAGGGGGGCAGGATTTACGAGCACTCAGCTGTGAAGTCAGACAGAGGCCCAGATTCAAATCCCGGCTCAGCCGCTTGATAGAGGAGCTGACCCTTGGCCATGTCTATTTAACCTCTCCAAGCCCCAGCATCCTCATCTGTGCAATCGGATGACCGTGGTACCTCCTCAGAGGGCTGGTGTGAGAATTAAAGGAGATAATTTATATAGAGTGCTTAACACCATGCCTGGCAGCACATTTCTGCTGTTTTTGTCACACTGCCCCGGGGGTCCCCAGGGTTGTGGAGCCGCACCTTCTGAATCTCACACCCAGCGATTTGCTGACACCGTGGTAACAAGTTAGAGAGAAATCCCTCTTGCTGATCCTCGGAGTGTTTGCCAAAGAGTGTAGCAGAAGGCATCCACAGAAGTCGGGAAAGAACTTGCTGTGGTCGTCAGAGGCTGCCGAGGAGAAGCCGTGAGCGTGCCCTCCCCGGAGATTTCGAAGCAAGTCCTGACCTTCAAGAAACCGTTGACTGGCTGTTCGGCCAGGCGGCGAGGGAGTGAACACATGCGCTTCCCCTGGCTGGACCCCGGCCACTTCAGCTCGGTGGTCAGTCAACAGCGCGAAGCCTGGAGAGGCGGTGGAGACCCTCAGTCACGTCTGTGAAAAGCCTGGAAGCGGAAAACAGTGGACAGAGCTCTCCTCAAATGTGAAGGCTCCACCGGTGGTGAGGACGTCCTGCTCTCAGGACAGAGAACAGGTGGGCGAGGGGCCCCGATGGCCCTTCTGGTGATTTTTCCCGTGTGAATATTCCCACCATGGCCGACGTGAGGCTTGCCTGTGTGGCATCATGAAACACCATTGTCAGCGAAAAAATGTTGCCTGCCATACTGGTAAACCAGCAATGTTGCAGGCGGCAGTCTCCCGCTATGGTGAGCCCTGAGGATCTCAGAGAGGAAACAGCATGTCCACCATCACGAAGTCAGTCACAGCAGCCACCCCCAACCATGCACCCTGGGGATACTGGGATGAGAAAGCTCAGGACGTTGGTCCCAGATAGCTGAAGTGCTATCAAAGGAATGAGCCCAGACTCTAGTGTCTCCCCATAATTTAGCAGAAAAATGCTAAATTCCTTAACTTGAGATGGCTGGTTTTCTTTAATTGACTGTCGTCTTTTGATGTTCAGAATACCTAGTCTTGTTTTTTTGCAAAAACTCCTATATATACCCTGGTCCCTCCCTTACCTCTCTCAGAACTATCTTAGAGGTTGCATGCCAGGCTTAAATCCTCAGTTTTGTCTGCCAAATAAAACATAATTCTCAGCTTTTAGTTGTGCATTTTTTTTTTCAGTCAACACACTGCTGGGAAAAGATACCCAAGCCGTGCTAGGTCCTCGCTCCACTGGCTGCAAGCGCCTGCATCCCAGATCCGCAGGACAGGCCAGGGGACTGTGGGATCCCTGGGCTTCAGTCCCACCTGAGTCCTTGTGAAGAACAGGCTGGGGCAGCTTGCTCTGAAGGCAAGTTTGTCCTTCTACTGAGTTGCCACCTATCTCCCTATAACCTGCACCCTGTCCGACCTCTCCCCAAAGTCCTGAAGTCAGTCTGGCCTCTCCTCCCTGCCCAACCATGATCCTCACCTGGGCCTCTTGTGGCCAGTCTTCCAGACCCTCGACAGCCAGGCACCATCCTCCAGGTGCTCCCAGCTTTGTCTACATGCCTCTTAAATGAGGGTTTACAGGGCTGGGCACCACCCTCCCTGTGTTCTGAGAGGGGCCCGGTGGAACCTTCCTTCCCTTGCTTGAACTAGGCATGTCATGAAAGGCTCTTTATCTGGATCTCTATGAGTATTTGTTCTGACTCCGTGACTAGTTTCTAAGACTCTGAGAGTCTGTCTTAACCTTCTCCCTCCACCACCCAGTATGTGCCCTACGCTTGCTCTGCCGTTACTCGCACCTGCTGGTGAGGTTGGCAACGACTGTCTTCAGGCCTTTGGCTCTTCTGATTCTGCACAACACCAGCCTGGAATCTGCGCCACCACGCCAGCCAAGGGTGACACCCTCGTCAGGACCACCACCACCCAGCCCTTTCTCCAGGAGCTGAGCACAGCAGCCCCCCTGAGTTGCTATGAGCATTACCTTTACAACAGTTTGGAAGCCTTGATTCAAACTACAGAACCAGAGCCCTCAGGCAAACAAACCTCCGTCCTAGAGAATTTCATTCCTGCCCTGACTTACAGCACACCTCTTCCCTTTACAACAGCACGTCATGTTATTGTTCTAACTCCCATGTGTTAGGCACTTACAGTATGCCCAGCCTTGGTTGCGCAGCTTTGGGCAGGCGAAAGGGACCCCCACCTCTCCTTACCTCCCAGCTTTCTGCATCAATTACCTCCACTCATCATCACAGCCCAAGAGGTCTCCCTTTCATAAACGTAGGAGACAATGAGGGGGCACCCTCAGATCAAGAGCCAAGTGGCGGTGGGAGAGCCACACTACAGTGTAGGAAGTGCCACGGGCCGTGGGGTCAATGGTGCAACGTTCCTGTGTTGACCCCCCTTGGTCTCAGGATCCTGGAGAGGGGGACCTGCCTGTCCTGTCCAAAGGTCATAAGCCAGGACCTCCTACTCACCAGGCCCTGGGCTTAAGGGCCTCTGCGTGTCTAAGACCAGGTTACAGCACTGGGTCCACCAGCCAGAGAACCTTCTCCAGATTAACCAGAGACATCAATATAAATCCTCCTGCAGTCAGGACCGGCCACCAGACTCCTTCCCATGGCTGCTGTCCTCTGTGGACCAGCCAGAGGCTGAATCAAGGTCCATGATTGTTTCCAACGGGCATTGGAGGCATCATGGATCCCACCGCCCACAAGCCCAGACACCTCTGAGCTCCGTTGCTCCCAAACAGAGCAGGAGCAGTTCAGGTCATTCCGGAATCACTCATGCCTGCTCCCGGAAGTAGTAAGCAACCCACCGCTGACCAAACCAGCAGGTTGGTGAGGGCAGGTGGTGAATAAGTCCCATTTTCCCTTCAGGGGAGATTTGTTTAGGTGTCAGCTAGTCTGGAACTCCTTCCGATCCTCCCACCCACTGTGATAGGCAAGCCTGTGTCTTCCCCCCCTCTCTCACACCATCTCAGCACCCTCGTCCTCTGTCCTGGCGGGGTCGTCAAGTTCATGGCCCCAAAAGGAGTCACCTCTCTGGGGCTTGGCTATCAAATGTGCGCAGAGCTCGCCCAGCCCCGTGGCATGCCTATTAGCAATCAGCCTCCTGCTGGGCCGGCCTTGTGGTAAATAAACTTTCATGTTCTTATTAAGTGATGCCTGGTGGTTTGGAATCGCTACCCTGGATCTGTTTGAGGTTGATTCCTTAATCAAAGCTCTCAGGCTCTCCTCCGCCCCCTCACCGCTGAAAGGTTATCATTAAAGAGAAAGAAGGCTCTTTGATTTCTGTTACTGGGCCTGCCAACTTGAATCTGGGGCTCTGGGCAAGGTGGGGGAGGATGCTTGGTTTTATCCCCAAGCCTTGTGTTCAAATCTCATCTCTGCCAACAGCAGCTGGGTGAGACAGGGCAAGTCATGGTATCTCTCTGGCCCTCGGCATCCTTCTTCAGGGTGGTCTCAGGTGCGGTGAGCTTGTATCTGACGGGTTGCTAAGCCTGCCAAGCGCCGTGAGTGAGTTAGTCCTAATACCCGGTCACAGCCTCATTCTCAGACACACATCCAAGACCCTCAGAGTCAAGAGGTTTTGTGGAACTTCCTGGAAACAGTGGACCTTACCTGAGGCGCCTTGGGCAAGAACAGAGAGTTAGAACCAGCCCGAGACATTTACCCTAATCCTCTCCCAGAGGCACCCCCGGCAAGGGCTCAGCCCCGGGACTCCCCCATTCATCTTTCCTCACCTCTCCCCGCTTCTTATCTACATCTGTGCTTTGTGAAGGCAAGAGAAACATAGAGCTAGCGCCTCCATGTAGCTGGATAAATAATTACTAAATAAATAAATAAAAGTAAACAAAGAAAGCCTCCAATGAGCTTGAATTGCTGCCGTGCTGCGAGGTAACTGGCAGACTCGATTTAATTATAAGATTCAGAGTTGTGATGGGGTGTCGGGGGCTCCAGGAGGATTTCAGTAATGGGAGGACAGCAGGGTTTCCTGCCTTCCCTGCTGCCTCCCCTCTAAACCTCACCATCTACTTTCCTGCCTTGCTGGGTGGGTAAAAACTTGGCACTGCTGTGGGGGGTGAGATCTGACCAACCTCGGGCCTCCGCTGCTCACCAGACTTACCTCCCAAGACAGCCCATGCCACAATGCACTGGTAGGCTAGCCTGGGTCGGGAAGTGCGGACGGAGGGGCAGAGCCTGGAGGAAGACACACTCCCCCACACCCGTCCCTCCTCTGCCCCAGGGAAAGGGTGCAGCTTCTGGGTGGGCGCAGCCCTGGCAGCCAGGCATGCTGGCCAGACTGTCAGCAGGCACGGTGATCATCCTGGCCTGGCCTCCCTCCTGTACTGCTTTTCCACCCAGAAAGTGGAGGGAGCGGAAGCCTGGTCCACTCCCTTCCATCCCATTCTTGTTAGTGAGTTAGTCCTAATACCCGGTCACAGCCTCATTCTCAGACACACATCCAAGACCCTCAGAGTCAAGAGGTTTTGTGGAACTTCCTGGAAACAGTGGACCTTACCTGAGGCGCCTTGGGCAAGAACAGAGAGTTAGAACCAGCCCGAGACATTTACCCTAATCCTCTCCCAGAGGCACCCCCGGCAAGGGCTCAGCCCCGGGACTCCCCCATTCATCTTTCCTCACCTCTCCCCGCTTCTTATCTACATCTGTGCTTTGTGAAGGCAAGAGAAACATAGAGCTAGCGCCTCCATGTAGCTGGATAAATAATTACTAAATAAATAAATAAAAGTAAACAAAGAAAGCCTCCAATGAGCTTGAATTGCTGCCGTGCTGCGAGGTAACTGGCAGACTCGATTTAATTATAAGATTCAGAGTTGTGATGGGGTGTCGGGGGCTCCAGGAGGATTTCAGTAATGGGAGGACAGCAGGGTTTCCTGCCTTCCCTGCTGCCTCCCCTCTAAACCTCACCATCTACTTTCCTGCCTTGCTGGGTGGGTAAAAACTTGGCACTGCTGTGGGGGGTGAGATCTGACCAACCTCGGGCCTCCGCTGCTCACCAGACTTACCTCCCAAGACAGCCCATGCCACAATGCACTGGTAGGCTAGCCTGGGTCGGGAAGTGCGGACGGAGGGGCAGAGCCTGGAGGAAGACACACTCCCCCACACCCGTCCCTCCTCTGCCCCAGGGAAAGGGTGCAGCTTCTGGGTGGGCGCAGCCCTGGCAGCCAGGCATGCTGGCCAGACTGTCAGCAGGCACGGTGATCATCCTGGCCTGGCCTCCCTCCTGTACTGTTTTTCCACCCAGAAAGTGGAGGGAGCGGAAGCCTGGTCCACTCCCTTCCATCCCATTCTTGTGGACTCAGTCTCTCGGTTGTGTCCAGCTCCACAACCCTATGGACGGTAGCCCGCCAGGCTCCTCTGTCCATGGGGTTTCCCAGGCAAGCACACTGGAGTGGGTTGCCATTTCCTACTCCAGGGGAACTTTCTGACCAGGAATCAACCCCAGTCTTCTGCACTGGCAGGCAGCTTCTTTACCACTGAGCCACCCGGGAAGCCCAACCCAAGTACCCTGAAAGCCCATACTCCCCGCTCTCCCAGGACACCTTTCCCTTCTTTCCACCCTCTTCCCTGGTGCCACGTTAGAACAAACGTCTCCCTCCACCTCTGCTATGACCAGTGGTATATAGGCCTGAGGACAAAGGCTGGCCATTCCCGCCTGATTCCAGTGAGAAATTCTTTAAAGCCAGTTCGCCGCCCTTATGGGACTCTCTTGGTTCATCCTCAGCCTTCATGATTTCCTTTGGGCTGTAAATGGGTGACAGGAAGGTTTGTAAGCACAAAACTGAACAGCGGCAAGACCCCCGCTGCTCCCCTCCCCCATTCCCACTCCTCCGTACTTCCCTGCCCTATCCCCCACCCCCACCCCGCCTCCCTGCAGGCTGCCCTTCCTTCTCCAGGCCTGGACTTACCAGGGCCTAGCTCCCACGAGGGCTTCTCAGAACCCCCAACCTCCTAGAAGTGCTGACCAAATTCACCAGCACCCTCTAGACACGCACGGTCCCCTTCCTCTGGCTGAGGTCCCTGCAGGTCACCTGGGCTCTGTGCGCAGCATCCAGGCTGTGTCAGCAGAAGAGTGCAGCCCGGGCCCTGGGGTCAAATGGGCCTGGGATTGTGTGTGCGCGTGTGTAAGTGTGCAGATGAGTTCCATTTTCTTCTTTGTATTTATTTTTAACTAGAGGGTAATTGCTTTTCATTGTTGTGTCGGTTTCTGCCATACCGTACGGTGTTAGCCGCTCAGTCTTGTCTGACTCTGTGATTCCATCAACTGTACCCCGCCAGGCTCCTCTGTCTGTGGAATTCTCCAGGCAAGAACATTGGAGTGGTTTGCCATTTCCTTCTTCATGAGATCTTCCTGACCCAGGGATCAAACTCGCGTCTCCTGAATTGCGGGCAGATTCTTTACCATCTGAGCCACCAAGAAAAGCCTGGGTTCTGCCATACATCAGCCTTAGGATACATGTGTCCCCTCCCTCATGAACTTCTCCACCTCCCAGTTAGGGGACTTCGGAAAATTACCTAGCTTCTCTGAGCCCCATCCGATGGACGTGACTGCGAATCTCTGTGAGCGTTAAAGGCACAAACCACGTTCGTAGACTCCACTGGGCCCCTGCCTTCTGGCGTTAGAGCCGGGCAAGTGATGGGATAGGGGCACGTGGGCGTGGTAGCCCTGCTGGCCTCCTGTCGCTTTGGTCCAGGGGGACTTTGTCGGTCCTACTAGAAAACAGGCAGGAGGGCTGCCCTCTTTCTGCCTGACCTCCCGGCATGATTGACTGGCTGTACCAGGCTCAGGCTCCCCGGGGACAGGCCACAGCTGTTGAGCATCTGGCCCCACTCAGACATTAGTCACCAACTCCCAGCTTTCTCCTAGGAAAAGTCTAAAAGCCTTCCAGGCATATGGCTGTCAGCAGTCCCCGCTCCTCTCAGGATAAGTGGACTGATGACAGGCCAGGGGTGGGGGAGGGGGTGGGAATGGCCTTCATGATACAGTTTCTGTGTCCTGATCCCCCACAGCACAATTAACCAGTGGGATTAGATATCTCAAATCAGAGATGGCTGAGGGAACTTTGTACATGTGATAAAACTTCCCTATAAAATTCCTCCACCAGCATTATTAAACTTTCCCCAAGCCCCTGCACCTCTCACAAAGAGATTATACTAGTAGTCCAAAAACCTTATTTATAATCGGTTTTTCTGGCCTCCAAACTTACTAGCTGTTTGACTCTCGAGTGACTATTTCCTATTTTGAATTATCTGTTTCGTGTTATTAGGAACAATAACAGTACTCACGTATAGGATTGTTATGATAGAAGATAACGCATGCCAAGTTCTCAGCCCAGGGACTAATCAATCATAAGTGTTCAGTGCATGGCCACCTTAATTGCACTGGTGAATTAAGTGAGCCTGGTCCAGGGAGATGACATGCCAGTGGAGAGGGGCAAGGCTGAGCTGTGGCCAGCACCCAGGGGAGGAGTGGCAGCCGGTCCCAAGACCAGTGTGCAAAGGGGTGTGGCAGACTCTGCCTACCTTGGGGGCTGCAGTGATGCCCAAGTGGCCCAGAGGAAGGCTACCTCCCAAGCCAGCTAGTGACCGAGTTGGGATTCCAGGGAATTAGCCAACTGGGAGAAAGACCTCGGGCAGTAACTGAGGGTAGGGTGGTGAGCCCAGCCTCAAGAGAAAGATAAGAAGGATGAAAAGAGTCAGGGAGGGTCTCGGAGAACCAGACAGGGGTGCCAAGACTCAGAATTGGTGAGGAGTTCTTTCTCACAGAGAAGGGAGGCCAGTATGGCAGTCCCCAGGCATGCCCCAAGCTTCAACACTCACAGCTGGCCATCTCCTTCCACCTCTAAAATGTCCAATTCTTTATCCACAAAGACAAGAATAGTAATGCTTAGCTTCATAACGTTGATGTGAGGGTGAAATGAGATGAGGAAAGTAAATGCCCAGGGCTGTCTTTTTCCTGCCCATTATGTACAGACACAGGGCGATGAACAGAGATTTGAAGCCAGAGGACTGGGAATCACATGGGCACCAGATTTCCTGCAGGCACATGGGACCTGGGGCTGGCAGCAACGCACACAGTCGTGGACCCCACAGCTGGCAATAAGGAGTTGGCTGATATGCCGTCTGCCTTGGCCACTCCGTGATAGGGCCATGCCAGGCAGTAAATGGCATGGTTGAGGCAATGGAGAAGTCAAAGACGGGCAAAGGGCTACCCCAAGGTTGGTCCTTGCTGTTGCAGAGAGCACAAGGGGCTTACTATCAGATAAGGCTCTGAAGGAGCCTTATTCAGGGGACTTCCCTGGCGGTCCAATAGTTAGACTCCACACTTCCATTGCAGGGGTCATAGGTTCAATCCCTGGTCGAGGAGCTAAGATTACACTTACCACACAGCCAAAAAATAGGACCAAAAAAGTGAGAATGAAGGAAGCTTGCTCCCTGCAGGAGCTAGTGAGGAAGGGTTGGTGACTGCAAAAGCTTTTTGGAATTATCTCAATACTGCCAACACTTCCTCAAAGAAGAGCACTGGATGTAAGCTTTGTAAGTAATTCATTGTTTTTAAAACTGAATTTAAGACCACAGCTGTTTCAGATTTCTCTTATAAGAATTTAATTGGTATGTAATAGCATAGTTAATTAAATACAAATCAATAGTTTAAGAGAACTAATTGATACTTAATATGAATGGGGAAAAAACTTAGTTCTAATATAATTAACTCATATGAAATTAGCAATGAAAGAGCAATTATGTCTTTACAACAATGTAAAGTTTATAGTGCTTTAATAAACTTAGCATTAGCAAGCAATGAGATTCAAAAAGTATGAAACAGGTATTATTGGGCTATTAAACATTTATTACTTGTCCTCGAGGCCCAGAGTCATGCACTGGTCAGGATTAATAAACCTTTACCACCCCTCTCTTCAGGACTCTTTCCTAGAGAGCTTGATCAGTAAACTGTGATCTTTGCGTGATTTACGGGCATCTTTATTGCCTGGGATGTGAGTGATTGTGCTGAAGACAGGACCAGGCAGACCCGATGCAGAAAGCAGTTTAGTAGAATCTCGGTGAGAACTTTCCAAACATGACACTCCAGCATCCTGCCACCCAGGGGGCCATTGCTGGGCAGAATGGCTTGTGATGAGAGAGGCCATGGGTACTGACACCCAACCAAGGCAAACCCTGGACAAGCCAGTAGCCCCCCAGGCCCTGGAGAGGACCACCCCACCCCACACAACTCCTTTTTCCTCAAGACACTTACAGCAATTATTGTTGTTCAAGTAGAAATAACTCCAGCTTAGCCTCGTGACACTTTTGTTGAACTGCTGCTTTGTCTTCGACTTGACTTTTTCACAGGCTATGTCCTGCCTATATCAGTGGGCCCCAACGTTTTGGGCATGAAGGACCGCTTTCATGGAAGACAATTTTTCCATGGGTCAGAGGGCTGGAGGGGTTGGTTTCAGGATGATTCAAGTGCATTACATTTACTGTGCTCTTTATTTCTATTATTATTACATCAGCTCACCTCAGATCATCAGGCATTAGACCCCGGACGTTGTGGACCCCTGCCTTACATAACCAGCCAGATTGTAATCCCTCTGGAAGGAAGCTTGTGTTATGTATTTTTCTCTTGAGCATCGTGCATCTCGATGAGTGTTTGTGGGTTAAATTTTTAAAATATTGATTTAATTTGACTGTGTTGGGTCTTGGTTGCAGCACGCAGGATCTTCAATCTTTGTTGCATCTTTTCTGTGGGATCTTTTCTTGTGGTGCACAGACTCTCCAGTTATGGCACACGGTCTTAAGAGCATGTGGGTTTCAGCAGCTGTGGTGTACAGGCTTAGTTGCTCCACAGCCTGTGGGATCTTCATTCCTCGACCAGGGATCGAACCTGCATCCCCTGCATTGCAAAGCAGATTCTTAACCACTGGACCGCCAGGGAGCCCCTGTGGGTTGGGTTTCATAGCTGCCAGTTTATGAGTGCACACTGAAGGTGGAAGGGTGGTGGTGGAAGGGTGGCATCATTTCATCGTCACCTGGCTGCCTGTATCATCCCCCTGCTTTGTGTGTGAACTGTCACCACGTGACTTGGTCTACAGACCATGATATTCGCTCCCCAAGGGCGGTGAAGTTGCTTTAAGATGTGTTTCTTCAGATCTGAACTCATGCGCATGTGATCATCCAGGACCTGTGCACTTGGGGATGTTTCAAATACAGGGAATCCATAATGCATCCTTGTCACCCATAATCAGCTTCCTTTGTCAATCGCTTCTGACACACACCCCTCGCTTCCTCCAGTCTCCCCACTGAAGACCCTGTGGGGTCTTCCTGTTCCCCTGCTTGAGCCTCTCTGACCTGTAACCTACTGTCTAGGCTGAGAAACATCTCTTTGAGTTGCCACTTACTCTGTTTCCAGCACCTGTGGTCCCTGACTTCGCCTGCGACACCCCCGGCTGGTCTTCCTGCCTTGCTTCACTCCTCCAGCCCCGCTGTCTTGTCGCTGCCACACTAATCTTCACATAGCTCATTAAATCACCCTGGACAGGCATATCACTCCCTGAGCTGCCCCTTTGGCATCTGTTTAAAAAAAAAAAAAAGGAGGAGGAGGGGAAGATTTGATCACCTCTAGACTGCAGTCTGATGGTCTGTTTCAATTTCATCCTCATCGGTGCTTCATTCGAGGTCCTTTACACCAGGTGCTGTCTCATTGGATTTGCATGTCAACCAACTGAGGGGGGTCTTACGAGCAGTACCCACATTTTGTAATTGAGAAGACCAAAGCCCAAAGAAGCCCTGAGGGCTGTTTAGGGCTGAAGCAAGGCTCCGGCTAGCACTGGTGGTTTTGCAGCCTACGCGGCCCCACTGCCCCCAGGTGCTCTGCATGACTCCAGCCAGGTCCAGCTGACGTCTTTGCCATCTGTTCTCAGGCACCATCTGGGGAGCTATTTTCAGCCCCTGCTCTGCTCTCCCATGTCAAGGTGGTGGGGGTGTGGAGGCTGTGAACATCCCTCTGAGAAGCCCAGGGTCCTTTCACCTGCTTTCTCATCTCGGGCTTTCCTGGGAGAGCAGGAAGAGGGGGAACATATCCACCTATGGCCTCTTGCCAGGAGGGTTGCAGTGGTCACACAGCTGCTCTCCTCTGTCTGGGCTTGCCTTCTCCCAGTCATCATCTGCATCCGTGCTAAAATGATCTTTAGAAGATGCAAGTCTGGCCTGTCTTCTGCTAAGCACTCTGTAGAAAAAAAATGCAGACTCCAAGGCAAGGCTCACCAGGACCCCCAGAATCTCATCCCTGGCTCTGTTTTCTGTCTCACTCTCTCCACTCCCGAAATCTTCGCTACAGCCACACCAAACCGCCTGCTGACCACTCTATTCTTGTTCAGTAGGCTCCTAGGGACATGCTCCATCTAACAGTTTCAGGTAACATATGGGTGCCAATGCTGGGAAAGACTGAGGGCAGGAGGACAAAGGGACGACAGAGGTTGAGATTGTTGGTTGGCATGACCCACTCAATGGACATGAGTTTGAACAAACTCTGGGAGATGGTGAAGGACAGGGAAGCCTGGTGTGCTGCAGTCCATGGAGTCACAAAGAGTTGGACACAACTTAGCAACTGAACAACAATAAACATAAAGAGACAGTTCTCAGAAAGTGCCCCTGGGCAGGGTGGGGACAGGTGGGCTTCCAAATGCCTCAGATAGCCTCGAGTGAGGGAGCAAGACCTGGCACCTGTCCACTGTCACCAGCTCTGTCTGATTACTTCAAGCCCATTCATGTCTGGCTGGGGCACTAAGCAAGCACTCTTTGGGCCAACGTCATCTACACACTGACAGCAGGAATGCTCAAGGCCTTCCGGGCTGACGTCAAGACACATAGCTAGTGGCTTTCCTGGGAGCTCAGTGGTAAAGGATCCACCTGCCAATGCAGGAAACGTGCATTCAACCCCCGGTCCTGGAAGATCCCACGTGCCTCGGAGAAGCTGAGCCCATGCACCACAACTATTGAACCCACGCTCTAGAGCCCAGGAGCTGCAGCTACTGAAGCCTGTGCACCCTAAAGCCGTGCTCTGAAACGAGAGGAGCCACCACAATGAGAAGCCCATGGACCCCAGCTAGAGAGTAGCCCCTGCTCTCTGCAGCTGGAGAAAAGCCCGAGCAGCAGCGAAGACCCAGCACAGCCAGAAGTAACTAAATAAATGAATGAAAATTCAGAAGACACATAGCCAGCCCTCCCTCCCCACCTCCCCCCTTTTCCCATCATCTCTCGTGCCCACCACCCCCACTGTCCCGTCTTAGCAGCCCCTCTGACTGCCCTCTAGTCGGCTGGTGCCTCTCAGGAGCCTTCTGAGTGGTCACATGATGCTGCCCCCTTCGTCCCCGATGACAAAGGGAGGGGGGGTCAAAGAGAACCAACGGAAATAGCCAGGCCACAGAGGAGCCCGGTTCCTCCCCCTTCGGTTCCTCCCCCTTCGGTTCCTCCCCTCTTCCTGTCTATATTGGCTTGCTAGGGCTGCTGTGACAAAGGGCCACAAACTGGATGACTTAAACATTAAAAAAGGTGTTGCCTACCAGTCCTGGAGTGCTTCCCTCGTAGCTCAGTCGGAAATGAATCTGCTTGCAATGCAGGAGACCTGGGTCCAGTTCCTGGGTCGGGAAGATCCCCTGGAGAGAGAAATGGCAATCCACTCCAGTATTGTTGCCTGGAAAGTCCCACGGACAGAGGAGCCTGACAGGTTACAGCCCATGGGTTGAAAGAATTGGACACGACTGAGCGCCTAAACTGCCACCACCACCAGTTCTGGAGGCCAGGAGTCCACAAAAGACGCTGGTGGGGTTGGTTCCTTCCAAGGGGCCTGAGGAATGGCTCTGTTCTAGGCCTCCCTTGTGGCTTATCAACAACCTTTGCCATGTTCACATGGCACTGTCCCTGCGTCAGTGTCTGTCCCAAATTTCCCCTGTTTATGAGCATACCATTCATACTCGATTGCGTGCATGTGTGCTCACAAAGCTGTGTCCGACTCTTGCAAACCCATGGACTGTAATTGGCCAGGCTCCTCTGTCCATGGGAATTTTCAGACAAGAATACTGAAGTGAGTTGCCGTTTCCTTCCCCAGGGGATCTTCCCAACCCAGGGATCCAACCTGTATCTCTTGATTGACAGTTGGCTCTTTACCATTGCTCTACCTGAGAAGCCCCACATAGGATTAGAGTCCCCCTGGTGATTACTTTAACTTGATTACCTTGGTCTAGTCTATCTCCTAATAAAGACACAGTCTGAGATGGTGCGGGCTTCCCTGGTGACTCAGCTGGTAAAGAAGCCACCTGCAGTGTAGGAGACCCTGGTTCAATTCCTGGGTCCAGAAGATCTGCTGGAGAAGGGGTAGGCTACCCACTCCAATATTCTTGGGCTTCTCTGGTGACTCAGCTGGTAAAGAATCTGCCTGCAATACGGGAGACCTGGGTTCGATCCCTCAGTTAGGAAGATCCCCTGCAGAAGGAAAAGGCTACCCACTCCAGTGTTCTGACCTGAAGACTTTCATGGACTATATAATCCATGGGGTCACAAGGAGTCTGACACGACGGAGTGACTTTCCCTTTCAGGGAGATTCTGCAGTCAGGACTTCAGCATCAGGTTTCGGGAGACCCCATTCCTCCATGATCCCACAGGACCACTGACCTCTGCAGACACTCCTATGTCTGTCTTTTTAAAAATATTTGTTTGCTTTATTTATTTGGCTGCGTTGGCTCTTAGCTGCGTCATACGGGCTCTTCCTTATGGAATGCATGATCTTTCATTGAGGCACGTGGACTCAGCAGCTGTGGCATTCAGGTTTGGTGGCCCTGAGGCATGTGGGAACCTAGTTCCCTAACCAGGGATCAAACCCGTGCCCCTGCATTGGAAGGTGGATTCTTAACCACTGGGCCACCAGAGAAGCCCCTCAGTGACTGTCTTGATTCACAGCATCGGCTAGCCCTGGGATCATAGGACGCACCCTAGGAATTAAGCCAGAAATCAGCCTGGATTCCAGTCTGAACACTGGCCGGGCTAGCCTTGAATTGTCATTTTACTTCTCTGAGCCAGTTTCTGAAACCAAAATGGAGGAAATCACTTCTGCCTTGCCTGCCTCACGGACCTACTGTGAACACCCAATAAGACAGTGAGTATGAGAATGTCGTGAAAAAATAAGTACCCCACAAATGTGAAGTAATATCTCCGCAATATCATGATTACTAGGAAGAATAAAGGAATCCTCAGGCTAGAAAAAGTCCCATCCTCACCCTCAGAAACTGAAGGAAAACCATTCCTTTTATGAAGCCATCTTTTTTTATACCTCCCAAGAGGAAACTGCACATTTCCCAGACTCCTGTTGCGATGAATCACAGCGTTCATTCACTCCAGGCCATCCTCACCTGACCTAATCCACTGTACCTTGGTCGAGCCCCTCTGACTTCTCTCTGGCCTGGGTCAGGGAGAACTGGTCACTGCCCATTATTTCTCAGTCATCTCTTTCATTAAACAAGACTTTTTCTGATCATCCAACATATGCCAGGTGCTGTGATTCGGCCCACGGACCCTGAGCCTAGGTAGACACTATCCCTGCCCTTCTGTGGCTCCCAGTCTAAAGGCTGGGAGTTCCTGGGGGCAACCTGGCCTTCTCCCTAAGAAATATACCCCTTCTCAGGCAGTGCTTCCTTATGTAGGGCGTCTGTGTCTAAGTCGCTTTCAGTCAGTTCAGTTCAGTCACTCAGTCGTGTCCGACTCTTTGCGACCCCATGAATTGCAGCACGCCAGACCTCCCTGTCCATCACCAACTCCCAGAGTTCACTCAGACTCACATCCATAGAGTTCATGATGCCATCCAGCCATCTCATCCTCTGTCATCCCCTTCTCCTCCTGCCCCCAATCCCTCCCAGCATCAGAGTCTTTTCCAATGAGTCAACTCTTCGCATGAGGTGGCCAAAGTACTGGAGTTTCAGCTTTAGCATCAGTCCTTCCAAAGAAATCCCAGGGCTGATCTCCTTCAGAATGGATTGGTTGGATCTCCTTGCAGTCCAAGGGACTCTCAAGAGTCTTCTCCAATACCACAGCTCAAAAGCATCAATTCTTCAGCGCTCAGCCTTCTTCACAGTCCAACTCTCACATCGTGTCCAACTCTTTGCAACCCCTTAGACTGTAGCCCACCAGACTCCTCTGTCCATGGGACTCTCCAGGCAAGAACAGTGGAGCGGGTTGCCATGCCCTCCTCCAGGGGCTCTTCCTGACCCAGGGACTGAACCCACGTCTCCTGCGGCTCCTGCACTGCAGGCGGACTCTTTACTGCTGAGGCACTGGGGAAGCCCCTCCTTGTGTAGCAGTGTCTCCTAACTCTTTGTTCTCCTGAGACAGCACCCTCCGCACCTTCACAGGCAGGTGACCCTGGCTTTCTTTGCACTGAACTGTCCTTCAAGCCAGGATGACTCCATTCACATCGTCTTTTTCCGTGGGCCCATTCAGTGCAGCTGGTGGCTCTGCTACTGAGTAGTGCTTAGCCAAAAGCTGCAGCCCCAGAGTCTACATGGAGAAGACCTCAGCATCTTGCTGTTTTAAAACGCACATCTGGAGGACTTCCCTGCTGGTCCTGTGCTTACGACTTTACCTTCCGATGCAAGTAATGTAGGTTTGATCCCTGTTGAACAAATTCAACAAAACCTTTAAAAATGGTCCACATCAAAAACAAACAAAAAAGTCTTATAAATAAATAAAATGGGCATCTGGGATCTGATTCCACCATCAGTCCCACAACACCCGACAAAGAAGGTGGCCGTCTGGTGGCTGACCCAGCTCACAGTGTGAACGATACCTCTTCTATCACATTCCATCATCTCTCCACTAATAGCCTGGTTGATCTGGCTTGTTGGAATTCTCCCAATCGTAAGCTGTTGGTTCCTGTGCCCTGCATGGTTCTCTCTGGTCACCATCTTTGACCACACCTGTGTTTCCAGATTCTCCTGGAATCACACCTGGGCCTTGACCTGCTTCTTCATGTAGCACCAATGACCCCTAATTTACCTCTGCAAATCTCTCCCAAGAACATCTTCAATTTTCATATATGGATAGCCAGCTCATTCTCACATATTTAATCCCCCAACCTGCTCGTTCTTGCAAAGATCCCAGTGGCTTCTCCCCACTTTTCAGTAAAGACTTAGTCAGAGAGCCCTCTCTCACTTAATAAATTTCTGCAGTGTGCTTATTAGTGCCTTGTAATGTAGATGCCTAAATAATTAAGACTAACCCACACGTGTCAAATTAAATGAGCCAAATACATTGAGAAATTGCTTCAGCCTCCATTTCTTTTATTAATCAGGTTTTTTTAATATTAAAAAGAAAGTCTTTTCCTGCTCATTTGCAAAAATCAAACATGGTCCATGAGAGTCTTACTTATAATAACTGTATGCATATACAGCCTCTTTCATTGCGGAATACCCCTGGTGGCATATTACGTGACATAGAACAGGGTGGGTTGGGGTGGCAGAGATGGTCAGTCAAAGTCACAGGCCCTAAGTCTGTAGGAGGACCATGCCCCTCCATTTCCCTGAGAGGTGAGGGGATGGTCCAGGAAGCCCTGCAGGAACACTGGCTGAAATTCACCCAGAATCTTCTGCCCACACTCTTCTGCCAGAGTCTGTTCCTGGGCTCAAAACAAGAGCCCAAACCAAGCTCCCTTTCTCATTAGGAGCCGCTGCTGATGTACTTCAGATGAGCATGGGAAGTCAGTGGAAAATATAATAGGAATCATCAGCGATTGTGTCATTCTCATGATGAACAATGCGCGTGCAATTATAATGGGCTGGTTAACTCTGCCCGTCGTCAGCACGTTGAGGCTTCAGTAGGGTCCTGGTAGAGGCTGTTGTTTGCTGGGGCTCAGAGCCACCTCACAGCTACAGCTTCCGCAGCCCCTTCTCCTGGCAGGCTGCATTCCTGCCTCTTGAAGGTGGTTGTTAGAAAGGATCCACAAATATAGTAAGTAAACATCAAAGGGGCTTTGATCCGCATGGCTTTCGACAGAGCAGGAGCCCCTGAAGAAAGGGCCGAGGCCTTGGATGAGGGAACTTAACATCGTCAATTTGGGCGCCTGAGATGTAAGGCTGTTTGAAGTGAGGGCGTTTTGGCTGTGCCTTCAGACGAGCGAGCGTGGAGAGAAAGGAAGAGAAGTGAGTGCCTTTGGAAAAGGCACGCTCAGATCTGCTTCTCTGCTCTTTACTGATAGTCAATAAACCCCTTTAAAGAATCAAGAGATCAAAGCCCACGACCTCCCTGGGCCGTGGCATTCCGCCACCAACCACCAGGCTTTGTTTTCCTCTGGGGCGGGAGCCCCTGAGCTTGACTTATCTGTGTCTCTCCGGCCCTTTCATCCTGCTGCTCTGAGAGGCTGGGCCTGGACCACAAAGGTAGGGGGAGGGCTGGAGGAGAAGGAGCCCAGCCTCTCTGCGCTCTGGCAGCCTAGATGCCGACCAGCCAGGGCTCAGAGTATCACCAAGCGTCGGGGAAGATGCTGTGACATATCCCACCGCGGCATCCTCCTTCTCTAAGAAACTGATGCAGGGAGTAGCCAGGCACCTGGGAAGCTGACCAAGCCTGGGAGGAGCTGCAGTCCCATCCCGGCCTCGTATCCATTTTCCTAGCTCATGGCAGCTGCCACATCTGTAGGAATTCAAAGCAAAGAGGTGGGGGTGGGGGGCTACAATAATCATGGGAAGTCATTTAACATTTTTGAGCTTCAGTTTTCTCATCTGCATAGTGTGAATAGCAATAACCAATCTGCCTCCCTAATGCAGTGGCTGTGGGGAATCCAGAGAGAAACCTGTTTCAGAAGCCACAGGTGCTGATGACAAGTCAGGAGTAAAGGACAGATGTGTGTGCGCGCTCAGCCACTCGGTCATGTCGGACTCTTTACAGCCCCATGGAATGTAGCCCGCCAGGCTCCTCCATCCATGGGATTCTCTAGGCAAGAATACCGGAGTGGGCTGCCATGCCCTCCTCCAGCGGATCTTCCCTACCCAGGGACCGAACCTGCCTGTCTTGTGTCTCCTGCTTTGGCAGGCGTGTTCTTTACCGCGAGCACCACCTGGGAGCCCCTTGGCCCCTGTGTCTTCCCCTAAACTCTCCAGTGTGTCTGGTTGTGCTGTTCCGTCCTGGACACCACTGGCTGGACTCTGCCTCTTCTCTGGGTTCACCACAGTCCCCATGTAATCTGGGCGTGCCCCTTTCAAGCCTGGGGACTCGTTAACCTAGAGAGTAAAGGTTATGACTTTGGACTCTGCAGTCAGGCTGCCTCTGTTCAAACTCCTGGTTCTGCCACCTACCAGCTCTTTCATCTAAGACCACCTACCTAACATGCTCGTAAATGAGGATATAATATAAAAATGGGGGTAACAGTGGTATATCATAGAGTACATCATAGTGGTACCTCATAGAGTTGTTGCAAAGATCAAATAAGCCAATGATTGGCCTTAAGTTATGCCCGGACTGTATAAAATAGAAAACTAATGAGAACCAACTGTATAGTGCAAAAAATTCTGCTTGTGCTCTGTGGTGACCTAAATGGGAAGGAAATCCGAAAAAAAAAGAAAAAAGAGAGAGAGGATATATGTATACGTATAGCTGATTTACTTTGCTATACAGCAGAACTAACAGAACATTGTAAAGTAAGTATACACTGATAAATAAATAAATACAAATCACATTTGTGACATCTTAAAATTATGAAAATCCTAGAAATAAACCTGATGAAAGCTTTGAAAAAATCACGCCTGGACCAAGTGCTTTCTAAATGTTGCATAAGTAGCCCTTTTATAAGAGCAACAAGCTTCACATCTCTTGCAAAAGGACCTTCATGACCCCTGACCCATTCCAAGCTCACCCACTTCTGCTTTTCTTCCAGAGCTTGGCCTCCAGAAAAGAGGATGCTGTCTGGTGCTGGGCTACATGGCCAAGGACAAGTTCCGGAGAATGAATGAAGGTCAGTGGAAACCTGCCTTCTCAGGGGTGATGGGGAGGGAGGAAGCTCTGCCTAAGGCTGTGGCAGCACGAAAAATACCCTGGGGGTTCTCAGAAAGGATCACAGACATGAGGCTGATTTCCATGAAGCCGATGTAGGAAAGAAACATTGTGTGCTGATTTATGAGCATTTTTTCCCTACACTCTCTTCCTTCCTCCCTTTAGGTCCCCTCCTTCTCTTCCTGTCTCTTTCCCTCACTTTGTCCCTCACCTACCCACCTGGTCCAACTGAATCTGCTTCTATTATCTTTTCTAACCAGACCTGATGGACTTTCTCCTTAGCATTCATATTTCTTGAATGCTAATTGAATTAACGGTGCCTCAGAGGGCACTTGGGAGGATACTAAAGAAGAATAAGGCAGAGCTCTTTATTCTCAAAGGACTTCCACTCAGAAACCTGCCCTCTTTTCCAACTCCTTCAGCCCTGCCTCTCCCTCTTACTCATAGGCCGTTGTCTTCCTCTAGCTCTGGGTCTTTCTTCGAACACTTGACTAGGCCACAGAAGGCAGGAGGTGGCGGGCTGGAGAAGCTATTGGCATTGATGTGGAAGCTGGGACGTGAGAGGAGTGCTCCCACTTCTGGGCCCGCTGTAATGAAGAGCCAATCCCCTCATCCCCAGCCATCTGTCTCCGTGCAGCTAATAACCCTCTCCATCAGATGCCACAGATTGTTTGTCAGGATTCAAAAGTAGATAAACAATGGCTGGGGATGCCATTTATTCATTAAAGTCAGACAAATGAAGCCCTGGCTTCTCACCAGCCCAGATTGCCGTGAGCCGGGCCCCTCCCTTCCCAAGGCCCAGAGTCCCTTGTAGCCTCATTCCCATTCCAGGCATAGAAAAGACAGCACACCTGTACCATCTCTAGCCCCAAACTTAGACCACAGCATAGCTCCAGCGCCCTCTTCCCAAGCTCCTCAGCTGGCTCTCCTCCAAGCCTCTAGACCATGACACCACACTCCCACATGCTCCCCAGACCTAATGCCTTACCAGCTAGAGCTTTGTTGCCAGGACCCATCATTGTGACAGTTTGACAACAGTTGGGTCAGTGCAATTAAATACAAAGAGTATCATCTCCCGGGTTTCACTGCCTGCCTGTATAAGAAGGCAACAGCATCAAGAAGCTCCTTCTTATTTGTAGGAGCCCCATGGCTGAGCACAGCCAGGACTGAGGCTGCATTTTCTGCATCCTGCCAGCCAGTCTTCCGGACTTTTCTCTCAGCCCAGCCCTCCCTTCCCACCACCACCTTCTTGAGAGTGCAAGGCAGTAACTTCTAATTGTGGGAACTGACAGCACGGCTCTGTCCATGGTGCTGAATAGACACATTCGCTTGCTGGCAATGCTCATTAGAGAAGCTGAAATGAAGCTCCCAGGGAATGGGGGAACCAAAAAAGTCAGGAGCTGGGATGGATTTGAAAGCTCAGGTTCCAAGTGTCTGACTCCAGTAGAGGGGTACTGACTCCAGATCTTGGGGCCTGTAAAGAATCATATCACAAAGGATGATGAACATGATTCGACTCCTCCCGCTTTTCATAAGTGGTTCGGGCTGCTATAACAAAATCCCACAGACTGAGTGGCTGAAACACAGAAATTCTAGAGACTGGAAATCCAAGAAAAGTGCCAGCATGGTCCAGTCCTGGTGAGAGCTCTCTTTGTGGTGTGCAAACAGCAGCCTTCTCACTGAGTCATCCCATGGCAGAGAGAGAGAGAGAGAGAATGCTCTGGTGTCTCTTATCTGCATGCGTGCATGCACGCTAAGCCTCTTCAGTGGTGTCTGACTCTGTGGGACCCCGTGGACTGTAGCCTCCAGGCTCCTCTGTCCATGGGAATCTCCAGGCAAAAATACTGGAGTGGGTTGCCATCCCCTCCTCCAGGGGATTTTCCCAACCCTGGGATCAAACCCACATGTCTTATGTCTCTTGCATTGGTAGGTGGGTCCTATACCACTAGCCCCACCTGGGAAGCCTGTCTTCTTAAAAAGAAGTTTGAATTCATTTGCCGTAAAGAAAGGTACAGTGGTAATACCCTGAACCAGAGCTTAGGGAAATGGTAAGAAAAACAAATGCACCCTTAATAGCTCCTTAGACATTGTTCAAGTAAAGAAGAGGGGAAGAAAGTTGGGGGACTAGAAGAGGACTTGGGAGCAAGACTAGGATCTGATTACTTCTAAGAACGGTTAGCCTTACTTTGTGCAACAACTAAGCTAAGACAGCATTTTTTAAATTAATGAGTTTATTTTAACTGGAGGATAATTACTTTACAATATTGTGGTGGTTTTGCCATACATTGACATGAATCAGCCATGGATGTACATGTGTCTCACCATCCTGAACCCCCCTCCCACCCCACTCCCCACCCCATCCCTCTGGGTTGTCCCAGAGCACTGGCTTTGAGCGCCCTGCTTCATGCATCAACCTTGCACTGGTCACAAGAAGGCATTTTAACAGGTCTTTATGCCTTTAGTTTGGCTGGGCCGGATCTTGGCTTCAGCACACCGCACCTTTGTTGACACATGTGGGATCTCTCGTTGAAGCCAGTGGGCTTCCCTAGTGTCCATGTGGGATCTTAGTTCCCCAAACAGGTATGGAGGCCATGTCCCCTGCATTGGAAGATGGATTCTTAGCCACTAGACCATCAGGGAAATCCTTTTTGTTGTTTAGTCACTCAGTTGTATCTGATTCTATGTGACCCCATGGACTGCAGCACTCCAGGCTCCTCTTTCACTATCTCCCAGAAGGCATTTTAAATAGGTTTTTCTTGTTAAAAAAGCAAGATGCCAAAACAATGCCCCTTCTCTTTGAGCCTCTTTTCAAACACACACAAGCCACAAAAATGGGTTATTCTTTTCAACGGATTGTGATCCACTTGGCTGGGAATGAGCGATTCCAGGTGCTTTAGCCTGATCTATACCCTCCCCCTAGGAAAGATGAACTGAGAATCAAGCAGCAGGCAACAGAGGCATCAGCAATGGCCAGAAAGCTGCAGAGCAGCTTGCCCTCCATCTCTGCCTTCCTCACTGCCTGTGGTTCTCGGCTCTCCCAAATGCCCCAGCGCATATTCATGCCCACACACAGTAACTGCTACTGCTTCTAGGTAAACAAGGAGATGAGGGGGTGGCAAGCAAGTTAAACCACCCTGTATGAGGAGTTACAAATCTCAGCTAATGAAGAGGAGACAGGATAGGAGGTGGGTGAGTCGGTGGGGCCGAAGGGGAGATGCTGGTGGTGGGTGGGCTTTGGCCCTGGAGAGGTGAGAGGCAGGAGGAGGGGAAGAGGGAGGGGCCTGGAAAGGAGGCGTATGTCTCTCTGCTCCCACTCCAGCCAGTCTAGCTACCCCAAGTGCCATATTACACATTTGTTTTTCCTCTTTCAAAAGCTCACATGCTCAAACCCCAACACGTCTGCACATAACAAAGAAGCATCAGCAAGCATGGGGAGCTGTTTTATGGTTTATAATTATCTTGTACCAATACTCAAAATGATTATAACTTCCACATATTAATAATTGAACTGGAATAGCAGCTATGACATAGATCAAGAAGCAGACATCTCTGTCCACACTGCCCTACACACCTTGCTATACATTGAACACTTGGTACAATAGTTTAAAAAAATTATAATTTTTCCCCAGATGTTGAAATTAGTGAGATATTGGAACAATTAGCTGCTTCTTCTATTAAAGATAATGATCATTATATTTTCCATTTAGAATAAATATGCAAGACCTACTTGTGCTGCATTGAGGCATATTTGTTCTGTTTAACAGTATCTAATAGAGTGTCTGTCACCCAGGAAGAAGTGGTCCCCTATTTCATTTGTTTCTTTGTTAATTTTTGTACCTTTTTATTTTCTTTTCCCTCCACTCTCCCCTCCTTGCTACATTCCCCCCCAAAAAATAACAGCTTGAGAAGGAGCAAGAGTAAAATAATGAATGAACAGGAACTTTATAGATCTGGGGTTTATCATAAGCTGGAGTAATCGCCATTGGTGCCGTTCAACTACACAAAGCAATAAAAGAGAAAACACTATTCAAAGATCGTTTAAGGAGGCATGTGATAGTTAATGAGAGGTTTGCTCTATTTGGGAGCACGTAATAGCTTCTCGGGTAGAATCTGCAGTATTTGCAGGAATGGAAGTGGTCGGTAAAATGTGTGTGTCTGTGTGTGTGTTCTTTCCTGTTTGTGCTCAACACATCTGAGGCATCAAGTGGAAATATGGACAAAAATCAATGAAAGGCCGACAAGAAAGGAGCAAATAAAGACAGACTAGGCATGAGCCTGTCACGTTTGTGTGACATAATTGTCTTCATGTGATTAAGTACATGGTGCTTTAAGTAGGAACTGCTGGAAGGAGATCATTTATTTATTCATCAAACAGTCAATGAACACGCACCATAAAAATAATACCAATTTTTCATAATAAGTGCCAGCCACTGTTATAAGCTCCGGAGATGCAAAAGTAAAGAAGATGAGATTTCCTTGGCAGTCCAGTGGTTAAGACTCTGTGCTTCCACTGCGGGACATGGCTTCGGTCCCTGGTCTGAGAACTGAGATTCCACATGCCAGGTGGTGTGGCCAAGGGAAAAGGGGGTAAATAAGCTGTAGTCCCTGCCCTCTCGAGCTCCAGAGAAAAAACACACAGCCACATCTCAGGGTGCCTGTCACCTCCACAGAGACCCTGCCGGGCCACTTACCTAAGTGAGATTCCGCCCTTCCCCCACCATTGAGCTCCACTGTGACAACCAGCCTATTTACTTGGAGTACTTACCCTAGTTGAGGATTATTTATTACACTGTCCCACCTTAGAGTTAGCTTCAGAAAGGCAAGGATCCTGCTTTCCTTGCCAGTCCCTGGACCTTAGCCCAATGTCTCACACATAGAGACTAACCATTTTGAAATTAAGTAATTAGTTTGTGGGCTTTCCAGGTAGCTCAGTGGTAAACAATCCACCTGCCAATGCAGGAGACACAAGTTTGATCCTTGGGTCAGGAAGATCCCGTTTAGAATCGAATGGCAACCTATTCCGGTATTCTTGTCTGGGAGATTGCATGGACAGAGCAGCCTGGCAGGCTACAGTCCATGGGGTCACAAAGAGTCAGACAGACTGAGACACTAACAACAAAAACAGTTAGTGCCATGAGTGACAATGGAGGAATCCAGAAATCTGCCCGCAGGTGTAAGGGGAATCTGGAGAAGGAGCTCAGTAGACAGAACACTCAGACACAGGACACCAGTCTTCACATACCCAGCAATTCCCTATGACTTACCTCTCTGCCTCTCCTCCAAAGCCAGCACTACAGTCCCTCTTGGGAGGCCAGGATCCACACAGATCAGCGGAGAAAAGGGCTAGGAGGTGAGGCTGCCAGGGATGTGTCTGTCCTGCAGCCACCCGCCCTCCCTCCTCACCCCTCCTGCTGACGGACCATCTTCTCATCTAGGGCATCGCTAGGCAGGTATTTCCCATCAGGGCTGCAGGGGAAATTGCTCTCACATCACACACACACACACACACACACACACACACACCCCATTCCCTTTCCTCTTCCCATCCTTCCCCCATGACCCACTTCTCCTGGAGAGCCCAGAGCCACTCTCCAGCTCCATGCACATTGCTCGCCCAGGGTGGATCCTATCCACGGGCAGAATAGGAAGCTCTCCCATGATGTCAGATGAGAGGCTCTGCCTGCCTCTCAGAAAGCCCAGTCCTCCTCTGTGTTAGAACCTTGAACCACCCCAGGAGTGCAGCCCACTCACCCAGGGAGGCCCAGAGTCGGTAGGAAGTTGCTGGAAGAGGCTGGACCACAACCCAGGTCTGCTGATGTCCAGTCCAGTGCTCTTAGAATGCAGAAAGAGGGAGCTGAGGCCACAGTCAGAGGGGACGCCCCTAAGGCTTTGGCTAGAAAATACAGAGAAGGTGGAAGGGGCGGGAGAACATGGGCCAGAACACAGGAGACTGTGAGCCTGATGTGGGAGAAAGTCAGGAAAGGCGGAGAGGGAGACACAGGCCAGGGAAGACCCTTTCTTTCTACAGAACCAGAAAAGGCTACGGGGCCATGACTAGCAGTGGGAAATGAGGGGGAAGAGAGGGGGAATGAGGAAAAGGACGTTTGGGGCAGTGGAGCCCTGGCCTCCCTGCCCGGGTGTCCCTTTGAGACCTAGGTGGACCTGCAGGTGAGGCTCGCATCTGCCCGGGCTGCGTATGTGGCAGAGGGCAGAGTCCGGGACCTTCAGAAGCACAGGCACCCTCTGCTTCTCAGTTTGGGGAAGCAGGTGTGCCTCCCAGCGCTTTCATCCTCCCACGGTGGTGTTTTAGTCTCTAAGTCATGTCTGACTCCTGTGACCTCATGGACTGTAGCCCTCCAGCCTCCTCCATCCATGGCATGGGGATTCTCTAGGCAAGAAAACTGGAGTGTGTTGCCATGCCTTCCTCCCAGGGATCTTCCCGACCCAGAAATCAATCTCACGTCTCATATCTTCTATGCTGACAGGCAGGTTCTTTACTTCTAGCGCCAGGGCCCACAGTCATTTTCCTGAGACAGTCTCTTCACTGCCTGCCAGAGCCCCCGGGGTGCTGGCTAATACTGTCATTTTGTTAGCTGAAGCTTTGGGGGTGCATTTTTTCTTATTTCATTTTTCTTACTGATGTGTTTTCTTCTACTGGGCTGCAAAGCCGATTATTTGTATAACGTCCCTGTTTATTATTTATGGCAAAACTCAGATTTCCAGGGTGCTTTATGATTGTTATTTAATTTGCTCGGCGCCTTGGAACATGGGTCATCCATTTTCATTCTGCTGTCTCGATCTGACGGTGGATCTCAGAGCTTTTTCCCAGGCCTGTTCCTCCAGCCACCATTCCTACCAGGAGACCTGCTTGGCTAAAGCAAGCTGGGGGCCACCTCCACCACAGACCCTGCCAAGCTCCTTCTCGGGGCTTCTTTTCGCTCGCTGTTCTCTCCAGTTCTCACCAAGACCTAGAAATGTTGCCTCCTGAATATCTCTCGAACCCATCCACCTCTGTCCATCTGACGGCCCCTGCCCTCACCCGTCACCACCCTCCCCGACCTGGGCTCATGTTCGCTCTCCTAACAGGTTTCTTGTGTCCATCAGGCCCAGCCCGTTCCCTCCCAGTTCATTTTCCACACTTCAGCCAGAGCAGCATTTCAAAATGCAAATCTGAAAAGGGCGCATTGCTCTTGAAAATATTCCAGTGGCTTTCTATCACCACTAGGAAAAATACCCAGATCCTCAGCATGTTTATAGGATCTGGTTCCTACTGAGCTTTTTGGCTCCATTTTGCCCCTGTAACCTCCGTAAAACTCCAGTCACATCAGCCTTCTTTCTGCTCCTCCAACAGGGCATGCTCCCATCTCCCATAGAGTCTTTGTCTATACTGGTCCCTCCTCTCAGGATACGGACCACGCGTGCCCACTCCCCATCCCCAGACCCTTCCCATGGCAGCTCCTGCTCATCTTTCAGATCTCAGCTGAAATATCCCTTCTGCAGTGAAGCCTCCTCAGACCCACCCCTCCCTAGTCTAGACCAACTTCCTGTGTTCCATGCTCTTATATTCTTTTCCTTCCAAGGGCTTAGCTAAGTCTGTACTCAGAAGTTCATTTAGCAGTTATTTAGCTCAGACCTATTTCCACTCTCAGTCTGTAAGTTGTGCTAGGTCTCCATTACCTCCCAGGAGCCTGGCATCATGTTTGCATACAGTAGACACTGAAAAAGAGTGAGCACAATGATCTTCTCTGCCCCTGGACAGTGGCTCCCAAGCTGCTGGAACCAGGCGGCTGGACAATCACAGACTCCTAGAAGAAACATCAGAAATCACCTGGAGAAGGGGAAGCTGAGACCCGGGAAAGTGATGGGCTTGCCCAGAGCAGTGTAACTGGCGAGCAACACAGCAAAGGGTTGAAGCCAGACTTCTGAGCCTCAGTCCAGCCACTTCCCCATCTCACTGTGCTGAGTCCTTGAAGTGTGGGCGTGACCAAGTAAGTGGGTCCAACAGGGAGGTCTGCCTGCTGAAAATGGGTTTGGCGCAGTGTTTTGAAACAGACAAGAAGCAAGAACCTGTGGAGAAAAGGAAAGGAAGTAAATCCTTTGATACAAACATGAAGCACACCCCTGTGAGCCCAGTTCTGTGTTGGGCACAGGAGCTCCCGGGGCTGGACACAGCTTCTGACTTCAGGAACTTTGTCTTCCCCAGGGGAGCTTAGTCATATTTCATGTCAAGGTGATTTTGTGGTTGTTTGGTTTTTTCTTTTCAGCCTTGTGGTTAGTAAGCTTAAGGGCTAGGAACTGTGGCTTGGGAGACACTGAAATTTAGGCTAGTCAGAGCAGGTTTAGAACCATACCAAGATTCTTGAGGCCAGAGGGGACCCACTGTTATCTAGTCCACACTCTCTCCTGATGGCTCAGTATCCCCACCAAGTACCAATGTGTGTAAATACCTGTGAACACTGTGCTGCCGTGCACTCATTCACTCACCAACTGACTGATTGCACAACACTGCGCCTGACCCTTGGCATGTAAAGACACAGTCCGTGCCCCAAAGGAGAGCACAACAATCAACACGGTGTCCTACTGGCTGCAGCCAGGTGTGTGCAGAGCCTTGGGAACAGAGAAGAGGAATCCCGTCCAACTGCAGGCCAAGTGAGCAGGGCCAAGACAGCCTCCTGAAGACATTGATAATCTGAGCTGAGCCCTGGGAGCCAACTTTATTATCAGAGGCCATTGCAACCTACACTTGGATCCCTCCAAAGACAGGAAACTCACTACCTACCAAGGCCACGGGTAGCCCGTCAGCTGGGCTCTTATAAAGGAGTTTCAAACAGAAAACACCCCCCTCAACCCCAAGAGTCCACAGTTTTGTCATTCTAACTACACTGAGGACGATTAACCAGGCGACGGTTAGCAGTGACTGGCCAAAATCCCAGGGTCTCACGCTGTGTCAGCCCTGCCCAGGCAAGCTCCCTTTTCCTCTGGCTGCCTCCCCTTCCCCATCCAGCCAGCCTCAGCCAGCCTCAAAGCTTTCATCACTGAATGCCAGGACCCCCGCCTCTACTTCCCTCCCCAGGGTGGGAGAGTCTGAATAAATGAGAGTGCTTAATGGCCTGTGGTGCCGTAAAGTTTTACAGCTGTGTACCGGAATGAGCAGGTTCAGGCTGAGATGAATTATCCAGACCTTTTATCAAAGGAGAGTCAATAAAACCTGAAGGCGCTCACCCCATCTCCTTGGAGTGGCCGTGTCACACGGCCGGACCCTGCGTTCTGGAAAGAGTCATCGGTGGGTGAGTCTCCACCCCACCCCCACCCCCACCCCCGCCAATCCATCTGCTTTTGGGGCAGGGGGGCGGGGGGAACATGGCGATGCAAAACCCAAGGAGGATGCCCTTGTCTTAGCTCAGGTTCCCCCAGAAGCAGATGCTAAGCACAGACTCGTTCAATACGTACAGGAAGCTCCAGAAAGATGGTAGGGAGTTGCATGAGAAAGGGAAGGTGTCCCACGCTGGGGGTACTATCGGACCCCAAATAGGGGGGGCGGGCAGTGGAAGCCTCATCCCAGTGGGAGGCTCTGGGAAGTCCTGCGGAAGCCACGCCTCACGGTCAGGCCACCCAGAGAGTGGGGTGTCTATACGGCAGTCTGGTCAGTAACTGGCTGAGGGCTGCTCAGGTTGGAGTGTTTGCTCCCCCACACTTCTATCGAGTGGCCTTTGCAAATGGAGAGAAAGATCTCAGAAGAAGGTGGTGGATGCTGGCGGTTGGGCCTGCCGGAGACAGGCGGGGCACTGGTAGAGATGACCGCAGCCCCAGGGAGTTTTTCGTCCAGTGGGGAGACAGGCTTTCAGTGAACTAGCAGAAGGCGGGGTGATGGGAGAGCTACGGGGGTGGGCAGGTGAGATGCTCTTGCAGCTTAGAGGTGGGAGATACTGGTTCTGGATACGGGGGGATCTTGGGGAGAGAGGGAGAGGCGAGAGGGAGCTAGCCTGCGAGTTCTGGTCCTAGGGAGGCACCTAGGACACACATCGGCAGTCTTCAGGCCGTCTCAGGGTAGGCGATGTTTCCTCCATTCTGAAGATGAAGTTAGCGAGGCTCAGAGAAATTAAGTCATCCACCAAAAGCACACAGCTAAGGTTCAAACCCTGTTTTTTTATTTTTTTATTTTTATTTTGTATCGGAGTAAAGAACCTTCCTGCCAGTGCAGAAGACGTAAGAGACATGGATTTGATCCCTGGGTCAGGAAGATCCTCTGGAGGAGGGCATGGCAACCCACTCCAGTATTCTTGCCTGGAGAATCCCATGGACAGAGAAGCCTGGCAGGCTACAGACTATAGGGTCTCAAAGAGTTGGACATGACTACGGTGACTTAGCAGGCATAGCCAATTAGCAAACAGTGTTGTGATAGTTTCAGGTGGACAGCAAAGGGACTCTGTCATACATATACATGCGTGCATTCACCCCCAAACTCCCATCCCATCCAGGCTGCCACAGAACTTTGACCAGAGTTCCCTGTACTCTACAGTAGGACCTTAAGGTAACGTAAGGTAAGGTGAAGTTGCTGAGTCGTGTCCAACTCTTTGCAACCCCACAGACTGTAGCCTACCAGGCTCTTCCATCCATGGGATTTTCCAGGCAAGAGTACTGGAGTGGGTTGCCATCTCCTTCTCCAGAGAATCTTCCCCACTCAGGGATCAAACCCAGGTCTCCCACATTGTAGGCAGATGCTTTACCATCTGAGCCACCAGGGAAGTCTTATAGGACCTTGATGATCCAGTTTAAATATAGCAGAGTGTACATGTCCATCCCCAAATCCCTAACCTTCCCTTACCCTGATCCTTCCCCCCAGCAACCATAAGTTCCAAAGCCTAGACTTCTTCCTCCCACTATGCCTCGGGGAGCTCCATCACTAACAAGGGCAGATGTGACCAAGAGCCTGCTATATATATATCCACGTGGATCTCTCTGCACGGCCATTGCCTGCCCTCTCTCATGTCTCCCCACATTGTGCTGTCCATGGACCCCCACTCAGGCAGTCAGGTAGCCCCTCTGATCCCACCCCAGATGTAAGCTGGACTGCCGATACCCACCTTGAGTGAATTATCTGGAACCCACAGTCCTAGGAGTACAAGAAAGAGAAGAGGCAGATGGAAGGGTGGGAGAGGGTTCAGTTCCAGTGGGCCCTCCCAGCCCTGCTCCAACCTCAGTGCTTTAGAAAATACAGCCAAAGAGAGATCATACAGACACACTTCTCTGGAGCAGCATTTCTGTCACACGTTAATAGGTGTTCTGTGAAATACAGAATGCATGGTCAAATAAGGTGGAGAGAAGCTGGGTGAACCCTAACTAAACAAGTCTCTCCTACAAAAACTCCCAGAGCCGTTAAGTGACCAAAAGGCGTGGAGAATCCCCTAAAGGGGGATATGGTTCTCAGAGTTCCCCAAATCTACTTGACCACAAAATATTTTCCATAGAGCATATTTTAGGACTAGGATTTCTTGGAGTCCACTTTGGGACATAATGGCTTAAGGCCAGCTCTGCCACTGCCTCGTTGTGTGAGCTTTGTCAAATGAGAATAAATTAAGCCTGCCTCATGAGGACCGCTGGGCTTCCCTAGTGATCCCTGGGTTGGGAATATCCCCTGGAGAAGGAAATGGCAACCCACTCCAGTATTCTAGCCTGAAAAAAGTCCCTGGACAGAGGAGCCTGGCAGGCAACAGTCCATGGGCTCTCAAAAAATCAGACAGGACTGTGTGACTAACTTTCACTTTCACTTCATGAGGACCAGTAAAAAAAAAAACAGGAACGAAAACTCTTTACAAACCGTAAAGTAAATGATGCTATTATTTACTTACATGAAAGATGGTGCTATGGTTTATTCACATAAAACAAACACACTCAGTTTCCCAGAGAATATTTCGTTAGGAACCAAAAATAATAGTTATTACTATTATTAGTGTTTTTTCAGTAACAAGTTTGGCTCCTGATTAGTCATGTGACCTTTATTTTGACCTTGATCTCTCTTGACCTATGTTTTCTCATCTGCAAAATGGGTGAACTCACCCTCTTTCCTCCGTGAATTTGTTGCCGTGATAAAACACGCCCAGTGGTTGTACTGGTGCTTTGCATGATGAACAGTAAAACTCAAGGCACTGTTATAAGTGTTCTAGCTTAACATCCTCAATTCAGTCTCACTTGTGCTCAGACCAAAACAGGAGATGTACTGCGGGAGGGACTGGCTAGTGGGAGAAATAACAATGACTAATCATTTTCATCCATATTTATGACGTTGGGAGCCTTGTATGAGCTTCTCACTGAGGGGACAGGATGAATATTTCATGAGTGAACACCAAAGGTAGTATTAAGCGGAAATGGACAGAGGGACCCCCACCTGCCTCTGCCGCCACGTTCAGCTGGGATGTCAGCACAGCTCCAAGCCCATGACTGACCCCAAGGGGCAGGGCAGCCAGCCGGGAGGAAAAGCTCAGACCTCCACCCAGATGGGGAGCTGTCCAGCACATACTGGCCAAAGGACCCCTGTCCTGGGAGGCAGGAGAGCCGGTGCCCACTCCATACGCCAGCTGGGTAGCCTTGGGCAAGTGACAGTCACCACCCCGGGCCTCTGCTTCCACCCTGTAAAAAGGCATGATAAGATCAGCCTTGCCTGGCTGCTAGGGTCCAGTCCAAGCCCTGTTGTTTGGAAGATGGCTTTGCCGTGCACACAGGTGGGAAGTGTCCCATTCACGTTTTCACGCAGCAGACCGCCATGGAGCACCCACCGCGCACCGGGCACTGCCACGGCCACAGAGTGCCAAATGCTGCATCCATCGCTTCATATGCACCACCTCGTATAATTCATCACAGTCCTGAGAGGTGTCTGTCATTACTCCCATTTTCCACAGGAGAAAATAAACTCAGGAAAGATAAATCACTTGCCCAAAGCCATGCAGCTAGTCGATAGCAGAGTCCAGGGCTGTATGAAGCCAAGACCCTTCATTCTACACCTATGGCACATCTTTGTCTGTACTTATGCAGAGCCCGTGGGCACGCCTCCTCTACCCCGCCAGCTCCTCCCTATTCTGTTCGTGCCTTATGCTGCTCTACCTGCCCCCAACTGCCTTCTTCCAAACCTCCTTTAAGAGGTTGTACAGTCTGCCCTTGAGGTTCTAATTTCTGTCCCCATCCATCAAGACTGTTGCCTCCCAAGACCCTGGACAGCCTCCATCTCTTATCTGGCCAGCCATTGAGTGGTGTAAAGACGGAATACCTTCTCTCTTTAAATGCCCTCAGAAGATGAAGCAAGGACAGATGGGGGCGGTGCCAGGGTTAATCCCAGCCAAGTCTCCACCTCCTAATGGACTCCTGTAGAGGAGGCTCCTGGCTCTTTCCATCCATCCTACAGCATGAGGACTCTACCATCCCTACAGACCTCTTCCCTGTAGGGCAGTTCCATGTTATCTTGGCTCATCCCTTCTTCAGAGATGGAAGAGATTGTTTTAAACCTGCCTCCCCACCAGCTCTTCTCCTGGTCTCTGATGCCATTAAGTTTCATTATAACGAATAAACACCACAATGACATTTATAAGTTACCACTGAGCACAGAAGCACAAATATGAAGCAGATAAACTGCATTTGATCCAAATAATTACTGCAGGCAATATTGGGCTTAGTTGGAGCTGGCAGCCGGGTATCGAGTAATTTATTAGATTGCGTAAGGCAATGTTGCACGTTGCGTTTTTCATTATTGTGTCTCTTCCCCTTCTCTGTGGTCTAAATAGGTTAGGGGAGTTTAGGGCCAAACAAAGACAGACTTTGCTCAAGCAGATTGAGGCTGGGAGGCATCCAGGAATGGCTTCTCCCCAACAACATGGCACTTGTGAGACAGGAGAGGGTTTCAGTTTATCACGAACGATGCTGCCAGCCAAGGGCAGTTCCCTGTTCCCCCACCTACCCACCCACCCACTGGCCCAGATACAGAAAGAGGTCTGATGGAGGGGATAAATGGAAGGACTGGATGGAGCCCCTAGGACACCAAGCCCGGTTCCTGCTGCTGCTTCCTGCTGAGTTTCTTTGTCTTCATCCAAAGACCCTCTCTACCAGAAGCCTTCTGTAGCCCCAGGCGCCCTGGGCAGCCCCAGATCTGAGTCCCCAGACCTCTCCTGCAATAAAGGAAGGGAAGGAAGCAGTCTGCCAGCCAACTCTGCAAAACAAAGCAACGAGAGCTGGCTACCAGCTGCCTCCTCCCTGCCAAACCCAAACTCATAAAGTTTGATTCAAGGGGTTACAATACCTCCTATTCAGAGTCCCTCCCGCCCCATCCTCCCAGCCTTAGTAAATTACCCAATAAGCAACAAGGACTGTAGTTATTGTGCAGTTAAACGGTGTTTGCCCAGTAAATCCTGAGCAGAGTACTAACGGTGATATACAGTAACTAATTATGGACATGAATTCTCTCCCCAAGACGCCGAGTGGTACCAGATATTGTTGCGTTTCAGGGAGGAGGCTTGAAAGCTGCTCTGCCCCCTCCAGTGAAGCCAAGAGCAACTTTCCTATTAGAGGAGCCGTTGGGACCTCTGGTGGCGCTCCAGCCTGGAAACAGAGATGTCCTGGGATGGGGTGGGGGGCCAGGCAGGAATGAGGCCTCAGCTCCCATGAAGACTCCCGTTCATGGTTCCCCATCCCATGCCCAGTGGAAGGGCATGACTGGGTACCAGCTGGTCCTCCTCGGGTTGCCTTTACAGCAGAGGAGATGTTCCCCATCACAGTGGCCGTGGCAAAGGCCCAAGGCTCCAGCCGTGCAGGGAATGGAAGTCATTTTTCTCACAGCCCCAGACCGAGCTAAGAAAGCCATTCCAGGGAGCCGGCTTTTGCAAAAGGCTTCTGAACAAGGAGGCAGCAGGGCCGGGCGAGGGTGCCTCTGCCTGGCCGTGGACGACTTTTGCCCTAAATGGTCGTTTACAGAGGTGATCTAGGGCCCCCGAGTGCCTGGGAGGATCAGAGGTGTCTCTAGTTGATTGTGATCTGCAGGTGAGATGGGGCTTGTGTCCAGCAGTAAGAAGCAGGTGTCCCATCAGCTTCCTGTGTATTTTGCGAGCACAGCTGGGAGAAACAGTTGTCAGCCTCTGCTTTCTTTTTTTTTTTTTAATACTTTATTCTACTTTACAATACTGTATTGGTTTTGCCATACACTGACATGAATCAGCCTCTGCTTTCTGAAGAGGAAACTATATAGCTCAATCACGGTCTATGCTTACTGCAGACTGTCAACTGAAGTCCAGAACTGGAGTCAGATGGTTCAAACACCAGTCTCCGGCACACACTGTGACCTTGGGTGGGTTTCTTAACCTCTCTGAGCTTCCGTTTCCCAATCCATAAAGTGGAAGGGATTCTCTCTATTCCTCGAGATTGTTGCCGTGAAAATAGCTCACCTGGACTTGAGGCTACTGCTTCCAGGGAGCTCTGCGTCTGCCAGCCCCATCCTTCCTGCCACCAACTCACCTCCTGCAATGCCTGGGCTCAGTGGCCCAGCCTCAGCCCATCTGGCACTCCCGTTAACATGCACACCTCCTTGCCTTCCTCTCAAAGTGCTTCCAGCATCTCCTTTACCAACATCTCCACTTCAAACACTCAGAGAGAAGCGGCAGTAATAAAATTCAGCTTTATTTTGTTTTCTTTGCTGCTGCCTTCTCGGGGTTTGACGTAAATAATCTGAACCCCCACCAGGGCCGCGGTTAGGTGATGATAGGAGAGGTCAGGTGACGGTGAAAAGGGCTGGCATGGGGCACACTCTTGCAGTGGGACCTTGGCTGGTCATGGCTTTCAACCTTGGCATTCAAGTGTCTGCCTCACGGTGATGATAGAACCTTCTCGAAAGAGTGTCAGGAGGGTGGATTAAGTAAAATAAGGTATGTGAAGAGCTTTGTGATGCGTAAAACATATGCAAGACTTAGCTGTGGTTAATATCCTAGAGCAGCCAGAAGACAGGACCCAGAATCCCAGCGCGATGAGAAGAAGAATTACGATTTTAATTAGGACGCATATATAGTCAGCTCTCAATTGTCTGCTAGCAAATTGTCCCCATTCCTGGCAAATGCTATCACCAAGACTACTTAATGAAGTCCTCTGTTAACATTCACAGCTTCTTATTTTTTTTCTTATTTGTATGAGGCCCAAAGGGAATGAGTCCTTTAAAGGCAAAATTAGCTAAGATCTCCATCCTCTCCTGGAGGAAGTGTGAGCCACAGCGACAGCAGGCTGGGGAGGGTGAGTGGACCAGTACAAAGGGTGATGTTCTCCACCCAGCTGAGCAAGAGGCCAGAGGGAGCGTCATCACTGGGTTCTTCTGTGACTTTTTTTAAGTGTTAAAAATTCCCAGAACATCAAACACATCCATATTCAAACATGAATACCAAAATGCATTCCAATGTTGAAAATAAATATTATTACTTTGGATTATTCATTGTTTTGAAATGTCCATCATTTTGGATTATTCACACCCTTGCTTCTCTCTGTTCACAAGATCTTTAAGAATGGATTTCAAAACCACAATGAGATGCCACCCCAAACCAGTCAGAATGGCCATCATTAAAAAATCTACACGTGACAAAGGCTGGAGAGGGTGTGGAATAAAGGGAGCCCTCCTACACTGTTGGTAGGGATTTAAGTTGGTGCAACCACTATGGAGAACAGTATGGAGGTTCCTCAGAAAACTAAAAATAGAATTACCAGCGATCCCAGTCCTGCACAAAACTGTAATTCAAAAAGATACATGCACTCCTGTATTCACAGCAGCACTATTTACAATAGCCAAGACATGGGAGCAAACCTAATGTCCACCAACAGATGAATGAATGAGAAGGTGCAGTACATACACACAATAGAACATTACTCAGTCATTAAAAAAAACACAAAACAATGCATTTTCAGCAATATGGATGCAGCTAGAGATTACCATACCAAGTAAAGTAAGTCAGAAGGAGACATATATGGGACTGATGCAAGTAATATGAACCTTTGTTTTTTTGTTGTTTTTTTTTTAATGATAGTTAGGACATAGATCTTCCCCAAGCAGACCAAATCAGCTAGGGAGATTTGCTTTTACTTCTTTGTGCCTTGTGTTTTCTTTGTTTTGTTTTGTTTTCTTTTCTTTTCGGCTTTAACCTCTCCCACTATCAATCCCTGGTTGGGGAACTAAGATCCCTCATACCGTGTGGCATGGCCAAACAAATAAGTTTTTTAAAAAATTTTAATACATTGAATAAATCAGAACAGTGAACATCGGGACTAAAAGAGAGCACCTGATGAATTGACTTCTAGTCTGAACCCTGCATTTACAGATAGGAGCTGAGTCTCGGAGATGGGAAGGGTAGGCTCAAGGACACACAGCTAAGAGGCAGCAGAAGCAGCACCACCTGGGTTCCTTCTGGGCCTGGGTGCTCAGGGTCAGGACACAGCTTACTGTGTCCGGACAGCATCTCTTCTAAAAGGGAACAAGACTCCTGGGACATCATGGGGTCCATGGTCCACGGCCCCACCTCCAGCCCATCCCAGTGGTTCCCAAGCTGCTGTGCTCTAAGAGGGTATGTGGAAATTTTGTGCGCCCGTAACCGATGCTGACAGCTGGCTCTTGGGCTAATGACAGCCCATCACTGCTCTTCAGATGCACTTTCTTTGCCTCATGCTGCTCCCTACCCTGCCCCCAAAATGGTTCAGGGAGCACACATTCCAGTCCTGAAGACACAGCGCCCTGAGACACAGAGGGAGACGTGGGGCTAAGCCCAAGCCCCTGGCCAGCCAGCAGCAGAGCCCCCTGCTGGGACGACCCTCCTGCAGTGTCCCAGCCTTCACGGGCTGCCCGATGGTCTCCCGTTTCCACCGACCCCCATGGCCACCGCCGAAGCCCACACTGCTCTTTCCCGTCCTCGTCAGACATCCGGCAGGCGGGGTGGATGGGCTCCTTCACAGGCACGCACACGCCAGTGTTTCCGGCAGCCCTTATCAGTGTGTTCTTGGCATCCAGAACTTGACTGAATGGATGGAGGATCCTCTCCCAGCCACTAATGAGCTCAGCGCAGGCTGGAGCTGGGGCCACAGGCTGATAATCAGGAGGCGAAGGATTTATAGTGCCTTTGGAGTCACCCTGCCTCGGCCGGCCCCATTGTTTTTCATTAGAGCCCGTTGCTGTCCAGGATAACCTTGGCAGGCTGCGTGTCCTGGGGAGAGTGCAGAGAGGCTGGGAGAATCGCAGGCTGCCTGGCCGCCCCAGCTCAGGCCATGAACGAGGTGGGAGAGCTAGGAACTTGTACCCCTCACCTAGCCCTGGGAAGAACAGTCAGCTTCTCCCATATAAGCCCCCATAAAAGTCCAGCACAGTTTCTGGAATGTTCATGATACTGGCAAGCTTCTTTTCAGCTGTGTTTCAGAATCAAGGCTACAAACAGCTGCAAACAGCAGTGTGAAGGTTGAAAGCATGTCCCAGCTCCTCTCTCTCCCAGGAGAGGTCCACGAGAAACAGACAATGGAGGGAAGCCCTGTCTTCCACCCCTGTCTGTCCTTCTGGCTTCCCTGTATTTCCAATCCTAGTCCAAAAGAAGCAGATCGAGTTCTTTCCAACCCAACAGGGCTCGAAGCCTGTGCAAATTTTGACAGGAGTTAGACGTGCTACCCAAGGCAGTTGCCCCCAATACTCCCAGCCTGGAGCAGCTGTGTCCCTCTTAGTCACATCACTGCCTATAACCTTCCAGATTAGCAGATGAGTTCTCAGGTCAACACCCAATGAGAGGACATGTAGCGCAAACACCTCCCACTGCCTGAGCCGTAGTGATGCTCAGTTAAGTGTGAGTGAATCCCACCTTCTTCCTCCAGACCTACTACATCCAGAGTGTCTTCTGAGCAATTCTGCACCCCTCTCCATCAACATATTTACAACTGAATTCACTAGTCCCCCAACCTGCTTCTTTCCCTAAGACAGAAGTGGTTCCCTCTGTTACCCATTCACCCCATCCTGCAGCCCAGGGAGAGGGGGGACCTTTATGCCTCTGTGCTCCTCATCTCCCATCAAACCCAATAGCTTGCTAGCTCAGTGCCACCTCCAGTAACTCCTAAATCCATTTTCAGCTTTAGCCTGATCTCTTATGAGCAGAATCCTCCAAATCAGTCTTCTGCCTTTGGATTCTTTTCCTTTATCCATCTGCCTCCCTGCTGCCACCGTGATCTTTCTCAAACTCAGATCTGAGCCTGTGGGTCAAACCAGGGATGGTGTCTTATCGGTGAAAGCTTCTTAGTGTGCATTCAAGGGCCTGTGCAGCTGAGCCTACTGTGCTCTCTTGTGCATCCTACACAGGCTCGCAGTGAGAGGCCCTACAGGGCCCTGGGGGCTTTCCTCAAATGTCCCGTTCATTCTCACAGGCGACCTGACAAGCATGGTTTCCATCCTACAGGGAAACTAAGGCTCAGAGTGACTAGAAAGTTTCCCCAGGGGTGCACTGCCAGGGTCCAGCCTCAGCAGAGTCCAAGGATATCTTCAGGATGGACGACATTGGCGAATGAAGAAAGATAGATAAAGAGATAAAAAAAGAGACACAGGGTGACCAGGCTTCTTCAGTGAGCGAGGCCCATTTACTTTATTTTCCTCGGGGCTTTTATACCCTGAGTTATACATACAGCAAGGTGAAAAATGCAGAGTCAACTCAATATTCCATCAGTAATAACTCTTATCGATATCAAGTTCCTTCCTGCAAGAGTCTTATTTTTTGTGCATCATCTTCTGTCCCGGAGGCCTGTTGATATTCCATGACCTCTTTTTGATAAAGGTTGGTCAGCCAGAACAATGACTTTCCCTTAAAGTGTTTCTTCTTAAATTCTTAGCCTGCATCACCCTTAAAGTACAGAGTTACATTTTTATGGAGCAAAGATTCAGTGGGTTACAGCAAAGAAAGAACTTATTAACTCAAAGTCTAATGTTGCTAATGCTAAAGCTACTGCTTGTTATTTCTACAGCTCGACTATATGCACTCCCAGGAACACAATGGATAAGGGATGTGAGAACTTGGCAGCAAGCGTAGGCTCAACAATGTTGCAAGAGTCTGGATAAACCTGCCAAGTAAGCTAGAATGCTAACAGGGGGTTTGAAACACTCCTTTCATGCCCAGGAGACTTATTAACTAAAGCCCTAAGTTAACTCTTTCCAGCGAAAGCCCCATGTAAATGTCAGAGGAGTTGATGAAAGGCATAAAATAGTAAGACAGACAGATTCTGGTTTGGGAGTAGATGCTCGAGCAAGTCCAGAGGTCCCTTGAGTCCTGATCTCACCTTTGCCCGTCAGGCCTCTTCCTCATGACCTTTGCTATGGGTGAGATTCTCCATGCTGGCTCCTGGCAGTGCACAGCTGTGGCAACAGAGCCAGAGATCCAGCCTGGACTTTGTAGCATCTGTCCTGTTAGTCCCTGAACGCGTTGTGACTTCCATACTTTTCCTACGCCATCCACATCCCAGGAAATATTCCCTCCTTGCCCTCACCTTGCTTCCCCTTCCAGGCTATTTCTGAAGCCAGCCCTGGGACTTCCCTGGTGGTCCAGTGGTTAAGAATCTACCTTCCACTGCAAGGGACGAAGTTTTGATCCCTAGTCAGATAATTAAGATCCCACATGCCACAGGGCAACTAAGTGTGCATGCTGTAGCAAAGAGCCAAATCAATAAATAAGTTTTGTTTTTTTTTTTTAAGGCCAGTCCTTCTGTGACTCTTTTCTCCAAAAGGAAAGATCTTTCTTTCTTGTGACTTTATTATTATATAAATTTCAGGGGTACAGCATAGTGATTCACAGTTTTCAAAGGTTATACTCCATTTATAGTTATCAAAATGTTAGTTATATACCCTGTATTGTAGAATACATCCTTATGGCTTATTTATTTTCTACAATCATTTGTACCTCTTAATCCACTACGCCTCCTTGCTCCCTCCCCCCTTCCTTTACCTACTGGTAATCACTAGTCTGTTCTCCGTATCTTTGAGCCTGTTTCTGTCTTGTTACATCCTTGGTACTTTCTTTATACCTCATTTGGGGCACTTATTATTTTAAGGGTTTTTGTTTTTGTTTTTTGTTGGGTTTTTTTTTGGCTGCACCATGCTCCGTGTGGGATCTTAGTTCCCTGACCAGCGATAGAACCTGTGCCCTCTGCAATGGAAGGGCAGATTCTTAACCACTGGACCGCCAGGGAAGTCCTGGGGCATCTCTTATTTTAATTCCCTGTGCATAGATTTGTCTCCTCCAGACACTAAGCTCTTTGTCCTGAAAGATACCTCAGTCCCTCATCAGCGTCCCCACACCCGGCCAGGGGTCTTGGAGACTGTTGGGGTGGGGCCGTCCCCTGCCTGTGGCCCATCGCACATCACAGGTACCGTTACACCTCGTATCAATCAGTTTTATTATTAGGGGGCTAGAATATAACCCCATAACCCCCAAGTGGGTCACAAGAGAATGTTCCAGAAATTTCCCAAAGCTCATTCTACTGCATTCGGAGCTGGGCGTGTGCTGAGCCCCTGGAGAGCTGCAGAAGTCAGGAGCAGGCTTCCAGGCTCGACCAGAGCCATCCTGCCCTGGTCCCTCCCCACCCCACAGCCGGGCGCGGTCCTGGTCTCAGCCGGGCGCTGTCCTGGTCTCAGCCGGCCGCTGAGCTGGCTCCTGCTTCCCCTTCCCTTCGTCCATCTGCCTGCTTCTCAGGACCAGGGCAACGTCCCTTAATCTCATAAGAGGCATTTGCGTGCTCTGGGCTGGGAGAAAGCTGGCGACAAATAGCCCAGGCGCAAGTATTCTTAAACCTTCCCCATTGGTCACTAAGAACAGAGCAGACGGTGACATCTGAACCTTTTCTGCGTGGCTGGGCAGGCAGCTCCAGGAGACTGGAGCCGGCAAAGGCAGGGCTGCAGGAGGCTCAGATGTTCACATCTCTCATCTGCGTGACTCATGGGAAGAAGCAGGTTCTAATCGGTCCAGGCTTGCAAAGCCTCCTTTCCCAGCTCTGGGACACCCTTGTGGCTCCAGCTTTAACAGTCCTGGGCTCAGGAAAGGCTCACAAATAGTGATGAAAATTACAAAAATAAGGCGCCCAGAGAGAGAGGAGGAGGAGGGTATGCACACCCCACGCCATCTCCAGACCACCTCCAACCTGACCTCTGAGCACGACGGAGCCAGGGGATAGCAGGGCACATGTGGAGATCAGCGCCCCTGCTCCGCCCATCAGGCTCTAGTGCAGTTGCTCTGAGCCTGTCTCTCCTGTTACACTAACTAACGCCACACCCCTTCCTCTCTGCACTAGTCCACACTGACCCCCACAGAGGGCTGCCTCTCACACCACCGTGGGATCACCTGACCACCAGATCGGTGACTGGGGAGAGACACAAACACGTGTGCCTGTAGGCGTAGCAACAGACTTAGGTCACTGGCATGCCAGTTTGTCCCCAGAAGGTCAGGGCTGAGAGTTATGGCCGGCAGGGTTGGGTGAGCACCCTCCTCGGAGTCTGGCATGGAGGACCCTGGGCACCATGGGCACAGGGCCACTGGGCCTTCTTCCTACCTGTTCCCTGCCCCCACGTCCCTAGCCACACACACTCACACAGAGTCAGGGTGAGGCAACAACGCCAGGGGCCCCTGGGACCTTAAAGACTGTCCAGACCCACAGCAATCCTGACAACAGAGAGAAGCCCTTGGCCTTCTCAGCATGTATTTTAGTCCCAGGAAAAACTCCATCCCCCAAAATTCTAAACCAGAGGCTTTTGAATATTCTAAAAGAGTAAGAAGTGTTTATTTGAGCAAAATTATGAGTGGGTTAACAAGGAATAGAAGCAGAAAAGGTCTAGCTAGAGCAGGGGTGGGGCCTGGAAGCCAACCGACTCAACCCCACCAACATATATGCACACACACACATGCACACACACACTCACATACACACACACGCACACACTGAGGTAGCCAGGTCCCCAGAACACGGATGTAAAGACATCACTCCTGGTGGGTTGGTCCTCCTGACCTCAGCCAGCAGAGTGCCTCTCCCCTCCCCAGGAGGTAGTTGGGAATTGAGAGGTGACCTCAGATCAGAGAGGCCAGAGGTGTGTGAGCTTAAAGATAGTCATGGGGTCTTCAGCATTTTAAATGTTCTACTGGAAGACAGTGGGGACCTCCCAGAGCCAGATGGTGATGGCTCGCTCCATGTTAATGTGACCTGCAGCGAGTCCCCAAAAGAGAGACTGCAGTGAGGGGCCATGTGGTCAGGGCTGAGAGGGGCTGCCCCTTTGGGGAGCCTGATGGCTGGTAGAAGTGAGGGAGTGAGGGGTAGTGGAGGAGGGCGTTGAGAACAGTCTGGAGAATCATGAGAGATGCTGAGCAGCGAGCAGAGGGCAGGGGGCAGCCGGCAGCAGGAGAGGGCAGCAGGGCTGGGGGAGGGGTGGCTCCGAGCTGGGCTGGTACAGGGGTGAGGAGGCCCTGGGGGCTTCCTCCAGTGCCTCCCCCCATCTCTGGCCAGGCAGCAGCTGCACCTGTCTCTCCCGGCGGGTGCTGAGGAGCTGAGAGTCCTGACACCACCTGCCCCACCTCATCCTTTCTCCCCGCCTCGATAGCCCCCGCCTCCATCCCCACTTGGACTCAGAGCACAAGGAACACACACGTGTCTCGAAGCCTGGGGCTCCCCAGAGCCCTCCCTGCTCTTCATCCTTCTGTCCGGAGGTGGCCCCCGCTTCCTGAGGTTGGAGAGAAGGCTCCCAAAGCCCCCACCTACTCAGACTTCCACCTCCGCTCCCGCCCCTGGCCTACTGAGCTGGGGGTTCTGTGAGATCCAGACCCTAATCCTGACTCAGTGAACCTTGGGGGGTCACATCCCGTTTCTGGGCTCAGTGTGGAGACACAGGCTCCCCCTCCCCGCCCCGCCTCAGTGTGGTAGAGGCAAGTTGCAGAGTTGATGAGGTGCTGTCTTGGCATGGGCAAGCCACAGCAGCCTGGGCACGCCAGGAGACACGTGGGCCAGGGAAAGTGACGTGACCTCGGGGGCTCTGAAAAGACTCTGGAGGGCCTCTCCCTTCCATCCTGCGGCGGGAGAGGGGATAGGAAAGATAGCCTTCAGCCACCACCAGGACCACACCCTTCCTCCCCCCAACCTCTCAAATGCAGGAGAGTTCCACATGGGTTTCCTCCCTGGCTCTCTCCTTTGAAGTTCTTTTCAGTTCCAGTCAAAGGCAGGAGAAGGGGGTCTCAGGCAGGTCTGTGCGTCCCCAGGGGCTTAGGACTGGCTAGTAAAGGACCGCAGGCTGTGGCTCTGACACAGGACTGCTGGCCTGCTGCCCCTTCTCCATCACTTAGTGCCCTGGGCTCCTAGCGACCGCATCTTCCCGTGGGTCTCACGGGGTACCCATTCCATAGGACTAACTGGAAAGAATTCAAATAACCCCTGTAAGCCTCTTAATTCATGTGGCTCATTCAATGAAAGTCAGCTATTTATTAATTCTATGAGAATAAAAATACTGTTTATAATACCTAACTAGCTACATAATAATATTTATATAATAATAGTATATTTTTAAAGATTTTTTTGATGTGGACCATTTTTAAAGTCTTTATTGAATTTGTTACAGTGTTGCTTCTGTTTTATGTTTTGGTTTTTTGGCCCAGAGGCATGTGTGATCCTAGCTCCCTGATCAGGGATTGAACCTGAACCCCCTGCAGTGGAAGCAGAGTCTTAACCACCAGATTGCCAGGAAAGGCCCAATAATGGCATTATATCAATAACTATAACATTAATTATATTAATGCAATATTGATAATAAGTAATTTTATATATATAATAATATACCATAACTACTGGATCTCCAGGAAAGGCCCAATAATGGCATTATATCAATAACTATAGCATTAATTATGTTAGTGTAATATTGATAATAAGTAATATATATAATATAGCATATTATGTATAACATATTATATGTAATAATATAGATTATATGTAGTATATAATATATGTTAATATATAATTAACAATATAATTATATTAATATAAAATATCTTTATAATAGTTATTAATATAACTATAATAATATATTATTAATGTAATGATAATGGTATATTAATATGTAATAACTATTTGCAACCCTATGGACTATAGCCCTCCAGGCTCCTCTGTCCATGGGATTCTCCAGGCAAGAATATTGGAGTGGGCTGCCATTTCCTTCTCCAATATAATAATGAGTTGTACAATAGTAAGTTCTATGCTGTGCTTAGTTGTTCAGTCATGTCCTGCTCTTTGGGACCCCTTGGACTGCAGCCTGCCAGACTCCTCTGTCCATGAATATTCTCAGGCAAGAATACTGGAGTGGGTTGCCATGCCTTCCTCCAGAAGATCTTTCCAACCCAGAGATGGAACAGACAGAAAGACAAATATATATGATATCACTTATATGTGGAAGCTAAAAAAATGATATGTGGAAGCTAAAAAAAATAAGCTTATTTATAAAAGAGAATTTCAGACATAAAAAACAAACTTATGGTTATCAGAGGGGGAAAGTGGGGGAGGGATATATTAGGAGTTTGGAATTAACAGATGCACAACTACTATATATAAAATAGACCTGCTATATAGCACAGGGAACTATATTCAATATCTTGTTATAACCTATAATAGAAAAGAATCTGGCAAAGAATATACAAATGTAAATATATAATGGAATCTCTTTGCTGTACACCTGAAATGAACACAACATTGTAAATCAACTGTATGCCAGTTAAAAAAAAAAGTAGCTAAATAAAGATAAAGCCTGAGAAGGGAGGTCCCATGAGCTGCCGGGCTGCACAGCAGCAGGTCACTGGACAAGCCGGGAAGCTGAGACAGAGACCTGACAGGGCTGAGCCCACAGTGAGAGCAGGGCCCTGTTGGGCCCAGTCACGCTCTGCTTGGATCAGAGATGCCAGACGGGGGCAGGCGGAGGCCACAGAGGTGAGCGCCTGGAGGGACAGACCAGATCGCATTCACCCCCTTCTCGCCAGCCAATGCAATTTCTGCCTCCTGGCGGGTCTCAATAAGTGTGTGCTGAGTAAACGAAGCATCTCTGGGAGCTTCTTGCCTATGCTGTATAACGCCCAGGAGGCTATAGAAAATGATCATTTGCCTTTCACCTCTCCGGACCGGAAAGCCGAAACTGAAAGAACTGATAAGGAGATTCTTCAGACAAGAACCTCACTCCGTGGTCTGCCCGTCGCATCCCCTGGGGGCCCTCAGCCTGAAGGGGAGGCCCCTGGGCCTGTCCCGCAGGTCCACCCCTTCATCTCCTCTCCATCTTCAGCGCTGTAACCTGCATCACCTCTAGAAGTGACACCTAGCTTAGGTGCTACTCGAGAAAGCGTCTCGTTGATTTGAAAGAGAAAATCATTAGTGGCTTGAATTTAATGCGCAGAAATTAAAATTTTGCTGAGGACTTACCTGGCAGTCCAGTGGTTAGAACTGCACACTTCCACTGCAGGCGTTACGAATTCGATCCCTGGTCAGGGGAACTAAGATCCCACATGCCCGCCGGTACAGCCAGAATAAACACGAGGAAAAGGCAAATTGTCAGAGTGCACCCTCCCCCCAAATAACTTGCAAACCATGTCTTTTGGGGCAGCCTGTTAAAATATCCGGAGAAGGCAATGGCGCCATACTCCAGTACTCTTGCCTGGAAAATCCCATGGACAGTGGAGCCTGGTGGGCTGAAGTCCATGGGGTCACTAAGAGTCAGACACGACTGAGTGACTTCCCTTTCACTTTTCACTTTCACACATTGGAGAAGGAAATGGCAACCCACTCCAGTGTTCTTGCCTGGAGAATCCCAGGGATGGGGGAGCCTGGTGGGCTTCTGTCAAGGGGTGGCACAGAGTTGGACACGACTGAAGCAACTTAGCAGTAGCAGCAGCAGCAGCAGCAGCAGCAGCATCAAAGACTATCCTGGGTACCAATCTCCCTTCAGAAACATCCTTTCTGTGGAAAAGTTGAGGGGATCCAAGCAGACAACATATGAGAGCTGAAAGCTCTCTCTGAAGCCAGGGGGAGTAGATCAGGGGACCCTAGTCCACTGGAGGCCCACTCCTGTTTCCTTCCTTTCAGGCTCCCTTCTGTCTGCCCTGCCCCAACTCCTGGCTCAGAGGCAGCCTCGAAGGAGAAGGAGTGACCGCTCAGTGTCCACCTCCACACCTGCTTCCCAGGACCTTCCCCTCCCAGCCCCTCCAACCCCAGTCTCCATGGTGACAGCCCTTCTTCTCCCTGGGGCACCGGCACCCCTACCATCCTCAGGCTTTTCACCCTCACCCCGGCCCACACCTCCACCTGGGATGCCCCCTGTACTCCAGATTTCCAGGTCCCCTCGCCGATACCAAGAGGAAGCAAAAGGGTGCTCCCACCACAGGCCTCCCTGTTCACGGGAGTCCTGGGGCTCAGGCTCTGCTGCGGAAGGCTAGTTCATCTCCACCCCCACCCCCCCCACCCCTGGCTCCCAGCTGACAACCTGATAATTCTCTCTGATCACACAATCTCTGGCAGCTATGGTGGCTGTCTTGACACTGTCCTTCTTGTAAGAAAGGTTTTGAGATGAAAGAACGCACTGAGAAATCATCATTAGAGCCTTGGAGAAGGGGCCTGGGAGAGGACTGGTCTGCCGCCCACGCAGCCTCTCCGTCATCCCAGCTCCTCCCTCTCCCCCTTCTCCCCCTCTTCTCCCAGCAGCTTCCCTGGCCAGCTTCCCTCCGTCTCTCTCTTCCTCTCCACTCCTCTCCCGCTCTCCCCATCCCCTCTCCCTCTGGCTCCTTCTCCACTCTCTCCCTCCCTGTATCCTCTCATCTCTTCCCTCCTTCTCTCTCTCTTGTTTTGGTGCCAAAAGCAGTCTAATTACAACAGAGAACTTGAAGACACAGAAAAAAAAAAAAAAAACCACCCCACCAGACAGAGCTGATGAAAATGTCCTATGAAATCTAATTTGTAAAGCTCAAATCAGAATAAAAAGTGTTACCCCCACAATTCAGGGCCAATTTGATTTTTAATGAGATTCCTCAGAGACCCAGCCAAGATCTCACCAAGTTGAAAACCTACCACCTTCCTGCCTTCCACACACTCTCTCTGCCATGTGGACCTCAGTCTCTCCCCTGCTGCCATCCCTAGTGCCCCTCGGGGACATTCCCCAGTGACTCCCTTCTCAGGGCCCTCTCTTGCTGAAAGCTTGGCCCCAGTCTGGAGCTCTGTGTCCCCAGGATGGGCAGCAGACAGTGTCCAAGACCTCTGTGGCCACCTCGACTCTCTCCTGGTGGAGGGACAGCCTGCCTACCAGGTCCTGTTTTCCTCGGCTGTGTATCTGTGTCTGCAGACTAGGGTGTGGGGAAAAAAATACAAGCTTAGAAGTCACGACCCTCAGAACAAACCCCATTCATTAGCTGTGTGACCTTGTGCAGGTTACTTTGCCTCTCTGATCTAGGGTTCTTTGGTGTAAAATGGGAGCTGTTCTGCTCTGAACGGTGATCAGTCAGTTACAGGAGGGCCTGCATGTGAAGCCCAGACGGCATGGTGGGCCAGGAGCTCAGTGGACGTCAGGGTCCCATGTCCTGTCGTCCGTTCAGCTGTGGCTGCCCAGGAAATGTAGGTCACAAGACACCCCCTTCTTCGGCAATCCCTCCAGGTCTAGGCATAGAGATCTGCTCGCTGTAGAGGAGAACACAGTCCTCAGAGCCAGGGTCTTGGATTCATAGCCCAGGCCCTGCCGCTAGAGCCTCCCTGGACAGTTTAGAAACCTTCAAGCCTCCGTGTGCTGAGTCCCTGTGACGTGGGGTTGATAAGGCTCCAACGGGTGTTGTGGGCACGCGACAGCCACGGGAAGGTACACAGGACACTTGTGAGTAACTAATATGCGAGGCTTCTGTTGATATTTTTCTCTTCTTTGGGCCTCCGTCCTCATCTGGAAATGCAGATAAAAATAGCACCAACCTCATAGGTTGTTATGAAGATGAACATACTAACAAGCTGATATTTTTAAATCTCAGGACAATGCCTGGCATTGTACCTACTGTGTGTGTCTGTTTACCTTAGTCATGACCTGGCTAAAGTAGATGATTCAGGGAGGAGTGTGTGGGGAGGGGAGGGGTCACGCTGATGGTCTGCTTCCAAGTGACAGTGAGGCTGGAGTAGGGTCTGCTGCAGAAAAGAAAGGGATGGGAGGACGGGTGGAGACAATGACCTGCTCCCTCAGCCGCATCATCTGCCACATTACAGACACACTGAATGGGACACACTGAGTGCCCTAAAATTCCACCTGGGCCCACTGTGTGCCCCTGAACTCCACCTGGGCCCACTGTGTGCCCCTGAATTCCACCTGGGCCCACTGTGTGCCCTTGAACTCCACCTGAACCCACTGTGTGCTGTTGAAATCCACCTGGACCCACTATATGCCCCTGTACTCCACCTGGGACCACTGTGTGCCTCTGAACTCCACCTGGACCCACTGTGTGCCCCTGTACTCCACCTGGGCCCACTGCGTGTCCTTGAACTCCACCTGGGCCCACTGTGTGACCTTGAACTCCACCTGGATCCACCGTGTGCCCCTGTACTCCACCTGGATCCACTGTGTGCCCCTGTACTCCACCTGGACCCACTGTGTGCCCTTGAACTCCACCTGGACCCACTGTGTGCCCCTGTACTCCACCTGGACCCACTGTGTGCCCCTGAACTCTACCTGAGACCACTGTGTGCCCCTGAACTCCACCTGGACCCACTGTGTGCCCCTGAAGTCTACCTGAGACCACTGTGTGACCCTGAACTCCACCTGGACCCACTGTGTGCCCCTGTACCCCACCTGGGCCCACTGTGTGCCCCTGAACTCCACCTGGATCCATTGTGTGCTCCTGAACTCCACTTGGGCCCACTGTGTGCCCCTGAACTCCACCTGGACCCACTGTGTGCCCTTAAGCTACACCTGAGCCCACTCTGTGACCTCAGGCATGTCACTCCTTTCCTAGGAGCCTCAGTTCATCTGTAAACTGTGGGTAATAACAGCTAACTAGCATTGTAGTTAATCCTCCATGAATAGCTCCGTTCTTTCTGTCCCGTAGGGCTTGGCTCCTTGGGGTGCTGGTCCTAGTCCCATCCTGGAAGCCACTGAAAGGATGCTATTATTCCTTGGGTTCCCAGGTTTGCTCATAGCTCTCCACCCTCCTCCATGCCCACGGCCCCCTTGAAGCACACCCTCAGAGTGCTTCCAGCTGGAGGTCTGTCTCCTGCCTCTTCCCCCTTGTGGAAGTAGGTGCAGGGGGTGTCATCAGGTGGAAAGGAGAATAGGGTGTCCCATGGCCCGTTTAGGGCTGGAGGATGGCAAAACCACAGCGTCAGTGCACTGGGGGTTGATGGGCAGGGAGCCTGCAGCTGTGGCCAGCTCCTATGAGCAGGCGATGGAGCTGGGGGCAATGAGGAAGCCGCTGCTGGGCCCCAGCGGGAAGGGAAGCACTCTGGGGGTCTCTTGTCTCCTGGACCCGCCTGCTCTCTGCTTCCATAGATCAAGCAGAAGCCTTTCCGGCAAGTAACTGACCACCGTGCTTGTTTCCTTCCCAGGTCAAGTGTACTCCTTCAGCCAGCAGCCCCAGGATCAGGCCGTGGTGTCAGGGCAGCCGGTGACACTGCTGTGCGCCATCCCTGAATACGATGGCTTCGTTCTGTGGATCAAGGATGGCTTGGCTCTGGGCGTGGGCAGGGACCTCTCAAGTGAGTACCCCCAGGCCTCCCTGGGAAGGCCTGGAACCCACCCCTGCCCTACCCACTTCTAGATGTGTATAAGAGACAGCCCTCCTAGGGAACCCCATCTTCATAGGCATTTGGGGGGACTACGTCTCAGCTTTCATTGTTGATTGCATGAGCAGAGTCAGTTAAGGCAGGCCTGGTCCAGGAGGCACAGGACTTTGAGGGCCCCTCTGACTTCCGGTAGTGAATTACAAGTAAACCCTCCATTCTGGCCATCAGTCTTAAACCTAACACAAGGTTGGCTTGGTGGATCCATTCCAAAGTCAAACACGTCTCATGTAAAGTCAGATTTCCAGAAATAAAGCCTTCATCTTTCTTGATCCCAAATGTATTCCCCACTTAAGACACAACCTGGTTCTTCCCTTCTTCCATCCATTGTTGTTTGTTGCTGTGTTTTTAATTGCTAAGTCATGTCCGACTCCTTTGTCATCCCCATAGCCTATAGCCCACCAGGCTCTTCTGTCCATGGGATTCTCCAGGCAAGAATACTGGAGTGGGTTGTCATTTCCTTCTCCAGGGGATCTTCCCAACACAGAGATCGCACCCACATCTCCTGCATTGGCGGCAGATTCTTTTGCACTGAGTCACCTTGGAAGCCCCCTTTTATCCATTAAAGGGAACCAAGTAGATTGAAAATGCAAAGAAAGCTGGTAGGACTTAGAGGTCATCATATGGGGAGAAAAGAAAACAAGTGTTTGAAATAAACTGCAGGCCCTGTTCAGCCCACCCAGCCTGGCATTCAGCAAAGATGCACTGGTGTGCCCTGGTGCCTATTGATGACTGGTGTCTGAGCTGCCCTGTTGGCACCCGTGCCCTGTCACCTGTTAAGGATTGTAAATGTCAACCCTTACGCCCATACAGATGTCTTTGCAACCCATCCTCTCCCCTGGGAGAAAAAGGGCTGAAAACATCTTGGTCACTTACCCATCAGTCATTGCAATTCTCCCCTGGCGCGGGTCAGCATGCGGCCATTTACTAAGCTTAGCATGAACTGTACAATGCAGAACAAGGGATGTGGGTGTCCCTGCCATCAGGGAATGTTTGGGGGTAGAGAAGGACAGAAAAATATGTATTCAACTGAGAAGTAGCTTTGCCTCTCTCCTGGTGTACAGCTGCAAGAAAATAAAAATCGAAGTGCACTTGGGAACAGGATGGTTGGGAAATTAATATTTTAAAATGTGAGTTATGTCTTGCCAGAAATGTATACTGAAACATTATAGCAATGGTCAATAGCATCCCGAGGTTTGAGGGCTACAGCCCAGCTGAGCATGGATAAAATACACAATCACATCTCCAAAATATACTGTGCTGCCATAAAATTTAAGTATTATGGAAACCAGCCAATTTCAGGGACTCTGAACTCCATTACCCGAGAGGAACTGGGGAAATGACACGATCTTCCCAAACCAGAATGGTTCACACTTCACGTGGCTCTGAGCGGGCTCAGCACCGCTGCCGGGTAAGAAGGCTCTCTGGGTTCCCGGTTAATTGTTTTCAGCTTCCGTCGGGGACTGGGTTCTTGTTGGGTCAGTGGCCAAGAGGAGGCCCCAGGTCACTGTGGATGGTTCCTAGGGTGGCCATCGCCATACAGATAATTGACCCTCTGGCATCCACTTCCACAAATGACTTTCTGGGACTGGAGACTGGGTCTTGCTAAGTGCTGGAGGGCAGCAGGCTCTCGTGGACTGGGGTCTGCTTCCTCTCCAACCTGACTCCATTGACAGAAGGAAGTCTGGCCCTCTCCTTGCAGAACCAGTGAACTCAAACTCTTAGTAACATATTTTCTCTGGATTTGATCACTTGTCCCAAAATAGCATCATGAGAGTGATGACAACTATATGCTAATAAACATTGCTTGCTTGCCTGATAAGAAAGTGAGTGTAACAGTGCAGCAGCCCACCAGTCTCCCTTGTCCCTGGGATTCTCCAGGCAAGAACACTGGAGTGGGTTGCCATTTCCCTCTCCAATGCATGAAAGTGAAAAATCAAAGTGAAGTTGCTCAGTCATGTCCAACTCTTCACGACCCCAGGGACTGCAGCCCACCAGGCTCCTCTATCCATGGGGTTTTCCAGGCAAGAGTGCTGGAGTGGGTGCCATTGCCTTCTCCAGTGTAAGAGTGCAGCAAGCACGAAATATGATTGGGCCCAGGGTTGTGGGGTTTTGGTCTGCTGCAGCTCTGCCCTCTTCTATTTTAAATACGTGGCCCCATCCAGTCCACCAGGAATGATCCCTAACTGAAGACCTATCTTCCTGGCCACCGAGACTGGAAAAAAAAAAATCAGTCGAAGGAAGTGATTTATAAATACACTCCCTCGTATTGATAGAACATTTTTCTTCTAAGAAGCTCAAATTCTTCTCAGACATTATCTCATAAATCTACAATGATCCATGGGTTATAAAAAAGAAAAAAGAAGAAGGCTCTTTCTCTTTTTACTTGGCAGGTAAATAAAGTCACAGCTGAGAAAGAAATTGATTCAAACATATCTCAAGCCCAGTGCATGGGAAATATTGAAAGCAAGAGGAGAAGGGGGCAACAGAGGATGAGATGGTTGGACGGCATCACTGACTCAGTGGACCTGAGTATGAGATTGTTAGTGAAGGACAGGGAAGCCTGGTGTGCTGCAGTCCATGTGGTCCCAAAGAATCAGACTCAACTTAGTGACAGAACAGCAAATTCATGGGATCCTGACTCCCAACCCCTAAAACGCTTGTACCCTGTCTGTTAAAGACAGGAACCTCTCTGGCTACATCACTGTGACACTCAGTTTTTAATTTATTTATTTTTAATTGGAGGGTAATTGCTTTACAATATTGTGTTGGATTCTGCCATACATCAACATGAATCAGCCCTAGGTATACATATGTCTCCTCCCTCTTCACCTCTTTCCCACCTCCCACCCCATCCCATCGCTCTAGATTGTCTCAGAGCACCAAATTTGAGCTTTCTGGTCATACAGAGTTTAAACTAACATTTATAGACTATTACTGTGTCAAGTGCTTTACATAGATAATCCTGTCTATTCTTCCCCATAACTCTACGAGATACGAGCATTGTCCCATTTTACTGACAAGGAAATGGAAACACAAAGCAGTTAGAGGAACTTGCCCAAGACAGCAGAGTTAGGGCCTGATAGAGCTGACGTTAAAACCCAGGCAGTTTGTCTGTAGAACCCAGACTACCCATAATTTTACCTCCCCTGAGAGTAGCAAAAAAGAGTAACGGTACTAATGGAAGGAGCTAGAACTTGCTCTGAATCTGTGATTCTGGGCCTGTGTTTTCCAAAGATGCTGCCAGTCCTCAGAACAGCATCACGACTCGTCGCCTAATTAGGCAAATACAGACAAACCCATCACTGATGTTTTCAGCAGCTTATGAGAGAAGAAGGCGGCTGCTGTTGGCTTGCGAGACAGCAAAACATGAGCTCCGGTCAGGATGCCTACAGGGGACCAGGAGCTGGTCACAAGGCAGCAGGTCGGAGGGGCTAGGGACCGCCCACAAGCTACACTAATGGCAGCTGCAGCAGGGAGAGGCTGGACCAGTGCCCATGTCCAGCTCCTCTCCGGGCCCCGCAGAGAGCCAGCTCAACTTACCCGGGCTCCTCCCCAAAGCTCAGCAGAGGGCAGGAAGGGCGGGCAGGAGGGGAAGCCATGCTCTTGGGGCCACAGCTGATGGCCCTATAGCTTCTCCAGCCAGGCCTGAGCAGCTGTGGAGGGCATGCTGCGGACAATCCTAGCCGTGAAGACGGGAGCCTAACAGGCTCAGCCACACAGAATGCACCCCAAAAGCATACTGGGGATTCTGGCGGAGGATCACTGCTGCCTCCACTGACCAGGAATGGGTGCCCCTTAACAGCCCATCCCCAGGGAACACTGCGCTCCCGTCTGGAAGACTCGTAGGTTATGGGGGTAAGAGAGGCCCTAGAGCACCTAAGAAATCTCCCCTGTAGCGTCCCTCACAGGGGATCGTCCCCATCTGCTTGAATACAGCCAGCGATGGGGACCTCACTACCACCTCTGGCAGCCCAGATCTCTGCTGACACCAGTACATTGCTGACAGTGTGTGTCCCTGCACTCACTGTGCCCCTTGGTCCAATCCTTAGAAGCTACACAAACACATCTAACCCCTACTAAGACACTGAAAAATCTGAAGAGAGCTATGGCACGTCCCTGGCCTGTTTCTGTCTCTCAAGCCTTAGTCTTCTCTTTAAAAGGCCAAACGTGCCCAACTGCCTCCTGCTGAGAACTCACTCTCCCCAGTGAAGGCCCTTCAGAAACAGAAGCAGTTTGGGGCTGTCAGAGGGCGGATGGGCCTCTGGAAAGAGAGGGACCCTGTATGTGGGGACACACAGAGGTTGGGGAAAGGGGTGGATGGAAAACAGGTCCTGTGGAAAGGAGCTAAGGAGATCAAGGGCCCAACAGCAGTGGAGATGCAGACGCAGAGAACCGACTTATGGACACAGTGGGAGGGGAGAAAGGAGAGGGCGAGACAAATGCAGAGAGCGGCATGAAAACATATACACTGCCTTATGCATAATAAACAGCCATGGAAACTTGCTCTATGACTCAGAGAACTCAAACCGGGGCTCCCTAACAACCTAGAGGGGCGGGAAAGGGTGAGAGGTGGGAGGGAGGTTCAAGAGGAAAGGGACATAGGCGTAACTATGGCTGATCCGTGTTGATGTATGGCAGAAACCAACGCAGTATTGTAAAGCAATTATCCTTCAATTAAAAATAAATTTAAAAAAAAGAAGGTCGAGGGCCCAAGACCCGGGACAGAGAGGCTCTGCCCAACCTGGCAGCCACAGCCCCTGATGTATTTCCATTCGACCCACAGCCCCAGGAAAGCTGCTTAATGATTCACCATGCTCAAGCCTTACTCATCTATATTCATCGCCAGTGGTATAGGAGGCCCCCAATTTTTAAGTGTCCTGCGTGTCACCTAAGTGCTTAATCAGGCCCTGGGGTCCTGGGGGATCATAATGAGAATGACCAAAAAGAGTCCCTTACAGCTCAGAGTGACCAGAGGCTCCTGGGCTCCGGTGGGCCGGCCTCGGTCGCTACTTCCTGCCCATCTGCAGCCAGAGTTTTCCCCCACAGCCACTCTTGCTCTTTTTTCAAGTATTCCTGTTTCCTTCTTCTCTTTCCCCCTGACCCTGTCTTCTCTGTGACTCTGAGCCTGGGTCTCTCTGTCTTTCTGTGTGTGTTTCCTCATCAGGATGTGTGTCTGCGTGGCAAGCCTCAGAGCCGAGCATGCTGCGTTGCAGGGTGACAGCCCATTGTGTCTGTCCACTTTCAGCTCCTTCCCGCTCTAATAACAGCTTCCCCGACATCCCTAAACTTAAAACCTGCAGTATCTTTACACACACACACACACACACACACACACACACACACACACACACACACACACACACACACACACACGCTGGCTTAGCTCCCTGGGGAAGCTCACTTTTGTGCTCCTTACACTGAGATCAAGGCCCTGCGCTATCTTCTCCTGCTCTGCTGCTGCTGCTGCTAAGTCGCTTCAGTTGTGTCCAACCCTGTGCGACCCCGTAGACGGCAGCCCACCAGGCTCCCCTGTCCCTGGGATTCTCCAGGCAAGAACACTGGAGTGCGTTGCCATTTCTTTCTCCAATGCATGAAAGTGAAAATGAAAGTAAAGTCGCTCAGTCGTGTCCGACTCAGCGACCCCATGTTGTGCAGCCTATTAGGCTCCTCCATCCATGGGATTTTCCAGGCGAGAGTACTGGAGTGGGGTGCCATTGCCTTCTCCACCTCCTGCTCTGCCGACCCCCTAAGACCAGCCTCCCCACCCTGCACCCGGACCCGCTGGATGTCCCGCCCACTGTGCCCGTCAGTCATGCCGGCTTCTCCACCCTGCCCCGCCCCCCTGATGCACCTGCCTTCTCCACAGGTTACCCGCAGTACCTGGTGGTAGGGAACCACCTGTCAGGGGAGCATCACTTGAAGATCCTGCGAGCGGAGCTGCAAGATGATGCGGTGTACGAATGCCAGGCCATCCAGGCTGCCATCCGGTCCCGCCCTGCGCGCCTCACCGTCCTAGGTAAGAACCCTCCCTGCGCCCGGCCAAGGATGCTGTGAGAAGCAGCCAGGGCTCAGCTCCAGAAATCGGGCCAGACTGGAGGGGCCTGCCCACTGGACAACAGGGCTGCTGCCCACCAAAAGGGGGAAAGCGAACATCCCTGTGCTGGACATCGGGAGGCCAGTGCCAGCCGACCCCTGACTCTGCCCAGCTCCAGCGTGTTTAACTGCTGCTGAGGAAGCGAAAGGGGGCTCCTGGGTGCTTGTTTATTCAGTCGGGAAGTGTGTTCTGTGCACATGGTCCAAGCCAGGTACTATGTTTGATGATGGAGACCCAGAGAAAAAGGGGATGTGTCTTTGAGTCCCTTCTTTACGAATTGCCCTTCCCTGCTGCTGGCAAAGCCCCATCTAGCCCCCTCCCCCATCAGGCTCTCCTGGTGATTCCAGCCTCCACAGGGACCACCCTGGCCCTGCTCCTTCCCACCTCCGCTGCTCCCTGGGAATCCCGGCTCTCAGCGGAGGCCCAGGCTGGCTACCTACATCATCCCCAGGAAAACCATTACAGGATTTTAGGCCACATCACGCCTCTGCCCCTGGTCTTTCTTTATCTCAGCTTCCCTGGGGCCATCCTCCTGAAGAGGTCCCCACTACTGGACCCAGGCACACCTGCCTGGAGACCAGGGGATGGGCTCAGCTCCCCCCAACCACCTCATCCTCATTTAGAGTTCAGCCCCATCAACTGCCTCCTCCCACCAGCTGTTCGCGTGGAGCCAGGCCTGCTGGGAGCCACGCCGGTGCATCAGCAATAATAGCTCACGTGTGCGTCACGCCGCACAGCAACCCTTCCAGTCCCTCCACTTACATTACCTCGCTGCTCCGATGCCGACCTGGGGGATGGGGAAGGTGGCCCCAAGTGAGGATTTGTAGTACTGGAGTGGGGTGCCATTGCCTTCTCCACCTCCTGCTCTGCCGACCCCCTAAGACCAGCCTCCCCACCCTGCACCCGGACCCGCTGGATGTCCCGCCCACTGTGCCCGTCAGTCATGCCAGCTTCTCCACCCTGCCCCGCCCCCCTGATGCACCTGCCTTCTCCACAGGTTACCCGCAGTACCTGGTGGTAGGGAACCACCTGTCAGGGGAGCATCACTTGAAGATCCTGCGAGCGGAGCTGCAAGATGATGCGGTGTACGAATGCCAGGCCATCCAGGCTGCCATCCGGTCCCGCCCTGCGCGCCTCACCGTCCTAGGTAAGAACCCTCCCTGCGCCCGGCCAAGGATGCTGTGAGAAGCAGCCAGGGCTCAGCTCCAGAAATCGGGCCAGACTGGAGGGGCCTGCCCACTGGACAACAGGGCTGCTGCCCACCAAAAGGGGGAAAGCGAACATCCCTGTGCTGGACATCGGGAGGCCAGTGCCAGCCGACCCCTGACTCTGCCCAGCTCCAGCGTGTTTAACTGCTGCTGAGGAAGCGAAAGGGGGCTCCTGGGTGCTTGTTTATTCAGTCGGGAAGTGTGTTCTGTGCACATGGTCCAAGCCAGGTACTATGTTTGATGATGGAGACCCAGAGAAAAAGGGGATGTGTCTTTGAGTCCCTTCTTTACGAATTGCCCTTCCCTGCTGCTGGCAAAGCCCCATCTAGCCCCCTCCCCCATCAGGCTCTCCTGGTGATTCCAGCCTCCACAGGGACCACCCTGGCCCTGCTCCTTCCCACCTCCGCTGCTCCCTGGGAATCCCGGCTCTCAGCGGAGGCCCAGGCTGGCTACCTACATCATCCCCAGGAAAACCATTACAGGATTTTAGGCCACATCACGCCTCTGCCCCTGGTCTTTCTTTATCTCAGCTTCCCTGGGGCCATCCTCCTGAAGAGGTCCCCACTACTGGACCCAGGCACACCTGCCTGGAGACCAGGGGATGGGCTCAGCTACCCCCCAACCACCTCATCCTCATTTAGAGTTCAGCCCCATCAACTGCCTCCTCCCACCAGCTGTTCGCGTGGAGCCAGGCCTGCTGGGAGCCACGCCGGTGCATCAGCAATAATAGCTCACGTGTGCGTCACGCCGCACAGCAACCCTTCCAGTCCCTCCACTTACATTACCTCGCTGCTCCGATGCCGACCTGGGGGATGGGGAAGGTGGCCCCAAGTGAGGATTTGAGGCTCCTAGAAGCAAAGGGCAGATGGAGGGAGTGGTGCACAGGCCGCCGGAAGAGGGAAGTCCACCCCAACCCCGTCCACCCCCACCCCCCTGGCCCGCCACTCCTTGCCCCCAGCAGCTGTTGAAAAGCCTGACAACAGGGTCAACAGCTGGGGTGCTGCCTCCTGGCCGCCAGGTAGCTGAGGTGCACGGCTGCTCAGAGATGAAATATTTAAGAGGGCGTCAGGTCTACATGGTCAGCACGCCGGGATAGGCCCTGGAGGACCACTGACCTAGCGCGAAGCTTGGCTTCTTGAGAGAGGGAGGAGAAACTGGGGGCCAACCTCAGAGACCCCCTTCAACCTCTGAGTCTCCCCCAGAAGGAATGAGAGAAATAAACCTTCTCTTGACAGTCAATGAGCTGGGGTCCCTTGGCCAGGAAGTGGCGGGGCCCATGTGTTAGAGGGAAAGTCTGCCACCTGAGTCTCTCTTGAGATATGGCTGAAATGGGACCCCGCCTTCGATTGCTGTGGGGATTGAGGGAAAAGAGAAGGAGGATTTAGTGCCTAATATATTTTCTGATCTTTGAGGATTGCAAAAGGCCAGTATAGATTTGCTAAGCAGGGTTGTAGGATCTTTTTTTTTTTTTAAGAGGTCCGGATTCTATTTTATTTGGGAGTTGGAAGGGGAGTGCTGCTCTGTGTCTTTGTTGCTGCGCCTGGGCTTCCTCTAGTTGCGTCGAACGGTGGCTGCTCTTCGTTGTCATGTGCAGGATTTTTATTGTGGTGGCTTCTCTTGTGGAGCACAGGCTCTGAGGCGCGTGGACTTCAGAAGTTGTGACACAAGGGGGTTAGTTGCTTGGCGGCATGTGGAATCTTCCCAGACCAGGGATGGAACTGGACTGCCCTGCATTGGCAGGCAGATTCTTAAGCACTGGACCACCAGGGAAGTCCTGGGTTGTAACATCTTTATCTCCAGAGGTTTTATAGCACCGTGCTCCACTCTTGGATCCCCTTCTAGAGGGTGAAACTGAAAGTCACTCAGTCGTGTCCACCTCTTTGCGACCCCATGGACTATACAGTCCATGGAGTTCTCCAGGCCAGAATACTAGAGTGAGTATCCTTTCCCTTCTCCAGGGGATCTTCCCAACCCAGGGATGAACCCCCGTCTCCCACATTGCAGGCGGATTCTTTACCAACTGAGCTATCAGGGAAACCCTTCTAGAGAGTACCAGAGATGCTAAACTGAGAGGGCCCTGAGCATTGCCCACTCCTGACTTCACACAGGCCTTAAAATAGATGGGGATGCCTCTGGTCCTTAAGTTCTCATCCTGGGATCAGAGCTTCACCTGGTCATACCAAGCCACAGCCCCCTTTCATCTGGAATATCTCAGGTAGATTACAAAGTCCGAGTTATCCCAGATATTTTACAGATAAGAAAGTTGAGACTCAGAGAGGCAAAAGCTCTCATGGGAGGTCACACAGCTCACTTAACATTCAAAACAGACCCCCGAGTTTCCAATTCCAAACCAGTGTCCATTGCTCTCTGCCCAGTGTCCATATTTCTAAATACCAGCAGGACTGCCTTGGTCTGGTTGGTGAGGAGCCAGGCTTCTGCGAGCAGGGCCCCAGGGCCTGATCTGAACAGACTTAATTTTGTCTTGGGTCACATCTAGAAGCATTCAGCCCCCCCGTCTCCCTCTCCACTGGCCTGACCTAGCACTGCCTTCTGGGCAGAGCTGGTTTGTGGGGGGAGATGTTTCGTGACTCGGGAGATCAGCTGAGGAGGGGGAAGACGGAGTTTCCAGGAGACCTCAGCAGGATGGCCTGGGTGGAATTCCTAAGGCCAGAAAGGGAGCCTAAGCTGGCGTCTATCCACCAGCCTTTCATACAGACCACAACACCACTCCTCCAGCTTCCTCAGACCCTGCCACAGTCTTCCCCGACTCCTCAAGGGTACCCTAGGTCCCCATCTCTCACCTGTTCATGTAGATCCCCAGCCCTGAATGGTCCTGTGAGTCTCCACCCTAAAGGTAGTGCTATGGGTCCCCTCCCTGAGCTGGCCCTGGAGGGCTCTGGCTGAGTTTCTCCGTGGCACACAGCCCCACCTACTGCCCTGGAGGGCAGCCCTGCCTGAGACACTGACCCAGCCTTTTGGAAAGGGAGCCTAGTCTACTCACAGTGGTGGACCGGCAGGGCTTCTCCAGTGCCAGTGAAGGAAAGAGGGCTGTTCCTACCCTGGCCAGCCAGCTTCCCAACCCAGATCCCATCTGCTTTGCCATGACATCTCAGCTGGGAGTGTCCCAGCCAGATCCCCAAGGCTGGGAAAGGGGAATCTCAAAGGGGGATGCTGCCTTCCCTGTGTTCCAGGAATGAGAGAGATTCGTAATTTTGTCTGTATTTGCCAGGGATAGATTTTTGATTAAATAAAGTAAGAGCCTGATTAGAACCTGCAGAAGATGTGAGAGCAGAATCAGATGGTATTCCAGCAAAATTGCAAAGCAAACACTTGGCTGGACCAGAGGGAGACCCCCAGGGGTCTTCCATCAAAGCACCGAGTGAGAAGGGCAAATACAAGAGATTATATCGCCAACAGATGTGCGTTGTTAAAATATGCATCTGCTGGCAGCCTGCTTAGAGAAGCCAGAGGGCTAACTCAGAGTCTGCAGTGCTCCAGGGAGGGCCTGGGAACCCGGCCCGGCAGCCAAGCCTAGAGTCACAGACACGTTCATTAGCCTTGTGTTTCCAGCTCTCAGATGCAGTCAGGTGGGGAGCGACTGTGAGCTGAGGCTCTGCTACTCCAGGGAGATAGAGGGAGGGAGCCAGGGAGACAGGAAGAAGGGGAAGAGGCAGCTCCTATGAAGCTGAGCAAGGTAAGGACTGGTCATCCTCCCACCTCCAGACCATCCCTGGAATCATGGTGTTAGAGACAGGGCCACAGGCCTAGAGACACCAGTCATGGTCCTGCCATTAACCAGCTGTGGGCTGGCCACTCAGCCTCTCTGAGTCTGTTTCCTCATCTGTGAAATGATACACACTCCTGTTCTCCCACTTGCAGGAACCTCTGAACTGAAAAATACCAAAACCGTCCCAGGGCCAGAGGGGTAAGGGGACAATAGCATTGATCCTTCTAACTTCGTGAAAGCTGGATGGCAGGATTGGGGGAGGGCACCCAGAGAAGGAGGACATGGGCACCAAGGATCTGATCAACAAACATTTGCTGAGCACGTATTAGGTGCCAGACACTAGAGACTCATTAGTAAATGAGAGAGAAGAGCTCCCCTGCCTAGTGGAGCTCACCTTCGAGCAGAGAGACAGTCACTGCACAGTAAACATTAAGCCAGCACGTTTGTAGCTGCATAGGATATCAGGTGGTAACGCGCTATGAAAATGAGGAAGCAGAACAAGGTAAGGGGGATTGAAAATCGGGGAGTGGAGGAGGATTGTGGATGTCAAGTTAATTATTAAAAGAGGGATTTTCCCAGGCTTCCTACCCTGTTTCCCTCTTCTTCCTGATTCGTTTTAATATTAACTCTACTGCCTTGTGGCTCCCAGTAGAAACAACGCTTCCTACACCAACATGAATTATTTAACGACGGAGAATAAGTCAATTTAAATCAAGAGGGCATCTTTAGGATGATGTAAACCCCAAATACTTTGGGGCAGATAAATAAGGTCCAAATGTCTTCCCTTCATCTCTGTCTGCAGCTCTTCCAGCTAGGGAGCTCTTAGGCCTGTACGTCCACAGAGCCGGCAGCATCCCCCAGTCCCCAGTCCCCTAACCTTCTGGGCAGGTGGCTCCAGAGAGAGAGCACAAGCCAGGTCCCACAGCAAAGGCAGGCGGAACTGAAGCGGCCCGAGAGCACCGGCTTCTAAAGTCATTCTCTCAGAAACCGGTGGTGAGAGCACCACCCGGTCACCCTGTTAGGGGTGGGGGGCACAGTCTGAGCAGATCATCAGGGGTGAGGAAGCACCGCCACAGAACAAAGCCCAAGCTCCCTCCATGGCACGCGGGGCCCTCTAAGGCCTGCCTGCCCTCAGCTTGCTCTCCAGCCACTGCTCCCGGATAATGACCAGCTCGCGGCACCCTCCACTCACCACACCCCTGTGCCTTCGCTCGCATGTGCTTCTGCCTGGAATGTGCTTCTGCCTGGAATGTGCTTCTGCCTGGAATGTGCTTCTGCCTGGAATGTGCTTCCCAGCCTCTCTTCCCTTGGCCGCTTCTTGCTCACCTATCAGGATTCATCTTAGATATCGCCTCCTCCAGGAAGCCCTCCCTGAACACCACATGGCCTGGCTGTCCTGCTGTGGGCTCCCTTAGCCTTCTGCCCCATCTCAGTCACAATGCTCACCACGTTCTGTTGAAAGCCACTGTTCACATGTCTGGCTCCTACACTGGATGTCTGAAAGTAGGTGTGCAGCCCTCACACCCAGCCTACAGGCACATGCCAGGGCCTCAGAAAGTGTCCCCCAGGTGACTGTAGTGACTGGGGGGACTGACTAGTGGGATCATACTGACTCTCACCATGAGAACAGTACCTGGTGGATAATACATCCTCGATACACAGGAGAAGGCAGTGGCACCCCACTCCAGCACTCTTGCCTGGAAAATCCCATGGATGGAGGAGCCTGGTGGGCTGAAGTCCGTGGGGTCGCTAAGAGTCGGACACGACTGAGCGACTTCACTTTCACTTTCCACTTTCATGCATTGGAGAAGGAAATGACAACACACTCCAGTGTTCTTGCCTGGAGAATCCCAGGGACGGAGGAACCTGGTGGGCTGCCATCTACAGGGTCGCACAGAGTCAGACACGACTGAAGTGACTTAGCAGCAGCAGCAGCATACACAGGAGAGTTGTGTTGTGTTTATGGAGGCAACACGGCTTCACGGTTAAGAGCCCACAGCCAACTTGCCTGCACTTGAAACCTGTGGTGTGACCTTGGACAGGTATTCAGCCCCCTGTGACTCAGTTTCCTCGTGTGTAAAATGGGGAGATAATTTTATCTGTCCCCTTAGTCTTAGAAGATTTCATGAAATAATACACATAAGGCATTTCTCACAACAGCACCTGCTATGCCACAAGGCAGGCAGGCATCGGCTGCTGTTACTATACCTGTTGTTGTTACTGTTATTCCCGCAATGCAAAGAGAAACCAACAAGCGACTCCTCCATCCTGGGGGATCAGGCGGTTGTGTCTCAGAGAAGCGGTTCCATCCAGCAGGCAGGCAGAAATCCACGAATCCTGCAGGCCTCTCCAGGCTCGCGCACCCGGAAAGACAAGCAGAATTGATTTCCTTATCTCCTCATTAAGTGAGTTTTGCCTGGGCCCTGGCTTGGTCTTAGGTGCCGTATCGCATTTGTGCTGTGCATCTGCTTCCTGCCACATTCATTACCCTGCAGTCACCCCCAAATTGGCACAGCAAGCAAGCCAGAGGTGGGAGAGAGAAGAGCAAGAACAATCTCCCTTCTCTCCTGACGCTCCAGGAGAGAGGTGGTGCCTGGGCGGCTGTGCTCTTCACCATACATACCCACACCCACCCCAACCTGGTCTTTCCATACTCTTCCTGCTCCCCTGCCCTCTTGGGAGCCCAAGCCATCCCAAGTCCCCATGGGCCAGTGGCAGATTCTGCTCCTCCCCCTGTTTGGCCACTGTGTGCCCCTCTTTGACTTCTTGCTCTGACTCTGTGCCCACCTGCTCTTGTAGGTTACAAAGCGGGCGTGGATTTAGGGATCATTGAGTTACTTGAAGCTGATGGATGGTCCCTCGATTCCAAATTACAGTATAAGCTCCCTGGGGGTGGAGTCTTGGTCTCTGAGGTCCACACTTGGATTCAAGGCCAGATGCTTCCCCCAAAGCAGTTGTTGATGGGAGATCGGCAGAGATGGGGTGTCTCCCTGGAGGTCCCTGTAGCCTCTGGGTGGTGTGTGGACTTCAGAGCTGAGTCATGATGGCCCTCTTTCTGTGTCTAACAGCGCCCCCCCACCACGGTCCCCCTTTTCTTCTAATCGGCCATGTCGCATGGAAAGGAGCCCACCCTCGTCTCCTTGTTCTTCATCTCAGCTTCAGTGGGCTGTCAGGAGAGGCTGCTCCTCCCTGGCCAGGGCCCATCCATAACAGAGGGGAGTGCAGGGAAGAAAGGGACCCACAGATGCTGAGCAACCCCCCAGGCTCCAAAGAGTCCCTCAGGGATGGAGTCAAACCCAGCGCTTCCCCTCTCGGCCTGAATGTAGGGGGCAGGGGGCAGGCGGGCAGGCGGGTCCCTCTGAAAGGAGAGGGAGGCCTGATATAAGAGGTGCACACACCCACCTTACCTTACCCAGCATCGCCAGGGGCAGTCGGAACAGACTCAGCCGGTGAGAGAAGAGCGAAGCTGTCTGATCCAGTGGCCTTGCCGAGGGACCTAATGCCTGGTGTCACCTTGGGAAGCTCTTACCACTCAACGCTGGAGGTGCCCCCACACAGCCACCCCGGGGTCAGCCCCTCCCCTCCCGTTCCAGCATCTCTTGCCTTCAACCCCAGCCCGAGGGAAGGCAGGAAGGTTAGTTGGAGCCCACCCAGGGTCTGCTGTATGCAAGGCGCTCAGCTTCCTGCTCCTGCCCTCCACCACTCCATTTCTAGATCCTTGCCCCTCAACACCGCCCCCCGCCACCGCTAAATGACCTGGGCTCTCCGGGGCAGCCCTGCAGTCCACCGTGCCCGGGGCACCAGCACGTCTCCAGGTCCAAGCAGGACCAGCGCCCTGGCCCGGAAGTCAAGCAATGAGCATCGTTGCCCCAGTCCCGCCACTGACCAGTGGTGAGCCATGGGATCCCAAGTTTAACCTCTCGGGACCCGCTTTCCTTCTCCTGGGGAAACAGCGAGCTGGAAGGATGACATGCAGAGCCACTCCACAGTCTGTGCTTCTTTCTCACTGCATCCTGGTTCAGAGGTCATTGTTCCCCGAGTCCTTTCCCCTTGCTCCTGAGAGCAAGGATAATATGTCCTTCCGCTGCTGCAATCAAGCATGACCCTAAGAGATCCTGAACAGACTCCACTGCTCAGCCAAGAGGAATGTGGGTCAGACCATGGAGATCTGCAGAAATCAGGCCCTGGATCCTCTGGCGTCCACCGTTCCTGTGAAACCGGCAGCTCCACGGCTGCGTGTGAGATTCCAGCCACTTGCCTGTCGCTTTCAGAATGCAGCTGCCTCGAGGTGGCCCTCACCAGTTCTGCCATCACTACTTCCTCTGGCCTGGACTTGGCCTCCCACATCCCTCCCCCGTGAAAAAGCCCCATCAAGAGCCTGCCTCTCTCCAGGTAGCCTCCTGGGTCCTCTGTCAGGAAGCCTGACTGGGTCCCTATTTGTGCATCTGTATACACATATGGAGATCTGCAGAAATCAGGCCCTGGATCCTCTGGCGTCCACCGTTCCTGTGAAACCGGCAGCTCCACGGCTGCGTGTGAGATTCCAGCCACTTGCCTGTCGCTTTCAGAATGCAGCTGCCTCGAGGTGGCCCTCACCAGTTCTGCCATCACTACTTCCTCTGGCCTGGACTTGGCCTCCCACATCCCTCCCCCGTGAAAAAGCCCCATCAAGAGCCTGCCTCTCTCCAGGTAGCCTCCTGGGTCCTCTGTCAGGAAGCCTGACTGGGTCCCTATTTGTGCATCCGTATACACAGTGCATGAAGGACAAATGGACTCGTGTGCACACTTACACACACACACACACACACACACACACACACACAGGTTCACAGCTTGCCAGATTTATCAGTGCCCCCATGGTGGAAAGACACAAGGCCCCTCAGTTAAGACTACAGTCACTGCTGCATGCTAAGTCACCTCAGTCGTGTCTGATTCTTTGTGACCCTGTGGACTGCAGCCCACCAGGCTCCTCTGTCCATGGGATTCTTCAGGCAAAAATACTGGAGTGGGTTGCCATTCCCTTCTCCAGGGGATCTTCCCAACCCAGGAATCAAACGTGTATCTCTAACATCTGCCTTGGCAGGGGCGTTCTTTACCACTAGCGCCACCTGGGAAGGCCAGTCACTGTTGGGAAATGGAGAAATCTCAGTGAGACCACAAAAGTATTGACAGGCCCAGAAAGGGATGGAGCGGGTGGTGCGTGTCACCCCAACACAAGGCCCACTTCTCTACTGAGTCCCCTTAATGAGAAATGAAGCTGAGGGAAGAGTCCTAGTGGGTTTAGAGGGAGGGGCAGGGCCAGCCAGCCCCCCGGGGTTGAAGGGCCCCCTCCTGGCTCCAACCTGTGGGGCAGAATGGGTGTCACCCCTGGAATTCTGCCCAAGCCCAGAGCTGCGGAGTGCCTGAGAGGCCGGGGCTGGGCAGGGAGACCTTGAAAGGGGAAGAATAACTCACTACTTCTCCACTCCAGCCTCAGCCCAGCCTGAGAGGAGGGTTTCATGGCAAATTATGGATTTAAAACTAGCAATGAATCTCCATTACAGCATGAAATGAGAAAGGAAAATGCCAGTAAGTGGAAGCCTTCCCCCAGCAGCCAATGGGCAAGGGAGGGTGTCGTGTAAGGAGGAAGGAGAGAGATGAAGCTACACAACCCGAGGCAGGCTCCCAGGAGCCCTTCTAAGAGCCCCCACACTCGGGGCCCATGGAGGACCCCACAGAGAGGGAGGATGTGATGCCGCCAGCAGGAGCCAGGAACCAGTCTCTCCCCACGGGCAGTTTTCTGCAGAGAAAGTATGCACGGATCTACGTCAGGACTGGGGGCGGCCAGAGCTCTGTCATCTTGCCGCTGTGTCGTGAAGAGCCCCGTGTCATAGGTCCAGCGAGAGAGGAGCAATTCAGGGACCTGGACCCACTGCTGGGCCATCCACACAGGGGGGCTTTTTTACCCACTCACCATCTCTGGCAGGCAGGCCTGAGGTTTCCTTTCGCAGATGCAGAGGCCGACGTACAAAGAAGCCCATCACTTGCCCCAGGTCACTCAACAGTTAAGAAAAAGAGCTAGAATCTGAACTTGGGTCTTTATGGCTCGAAAACCTTTGCCCTTTCTTGCTAAGTCATGCCCCTCCCCTTTCCCCAAATTCTGTTGAGAATTACTGCTGCCTGACTCCTCCCTTTACGATCACAAGTCTCTTTGCAGCCCCAGGAGCTCCGGGAACCCTGTATGAGCCCTGTGGCCACCCAGGCCCCCAGAGTCAGAGGAGCAGCCTTGCACAAAGAACCAAGGCTTCAGAAAATCCTTCCTGGCGCGCTGTTCCCCAGATGCGCCTTGGAAGCCAGGGCCCCTAGACCCACAGCATCCATTTTCCGTCCCATTAAGTCTCATCATCAGGGGAACCGCCGGCAGCTTCTTTTCCCGTTGCTCTGGGTCTCTAAATTATTCTGTCCGTTGCGGGGGAGGTTTTCCTAACTGGGAGGTTTGTAAGCCCCCAGAAACCCGCACGACTGCCTCCGTCTCGTGAAAATACATAGCTGAGCCCCACAGCCCACGAAGACTGGCTTCCAAAAGAGTGTCACATTTTCACAAGTCGATCAAGGTGTTTGTAAATGTTTATTGAAAGGGAGAACTTTCCACGTGTAAATATGGCAGGAGCCGTGTGATGTGAGCGGCTGAGAAATCACCAGAGCTGGGAATACTCTTGCAGCCTCCGGGGTGGAAGGCAAGAAATGGGGGTGCAGGCTCTGACTTCACAGCATCCCCTTGAAAGAGCTGGCCCTGCTCCAGCCCCAGGCACGCCCTCCGCTCGCTTCCCCTCTGTCTACACACAGAGATAGACATACATTCAGCAGGGTGATGGAGGAAACTTGTTTGGCACATGGGTCGACGGCGGTCTACAAAGAAATAAGCCGGGGGTTGCACGATCCCTTTAGAGGGAAAACAAGTCCCCTCTGACTCTGCGAGACAGACAACCATGGGCTTTGAGCAAGGGTCACCTGAGACAACCCTGTCCCTCCTCCTGCCCCAGCCTCAAATACCAACTTGACCTGGGCAACAGTTCTACTAAGAACCAATAGAAGCCCCCCGGAACCAAACCTTGGTTGGACAAGGTTAGAGCTGGAATTGTTGCCAAAAGTGGGGTCTGGCTGCCTGCCACTTGAAGGCTAACACTCAAGAAGCAGGATTGGTAGAAAGGAAAGCTGGCTTTATTCCAGAGGTCGGCATCCGAGGAAGAGAGTGGACTTGTGTCCAAAGGTTGACTCTCACAGTGGGCAACGGCTTCTAAAGGGGAGTTTCTGGGTTTGTGGGTGGAGGGAGGGGGTCCTCTTGAAACTGATCGTCGGCGGTCATCTTGACTCTTTTAAGAACAGTTAGTCTTCAGTTCCTGGTGGGCTGCCGTCTATGGGGTCACAGAGTCGGACACAACTGAAGCGACTTAGCAGCAGCAGCAGCAGTCTGCAGTTCCAGGGTCGGTTTGTTCCCCTCTCTTGGAGGTCATTTCTCAGAATTGTTGCAGCTTATGCCATGGCTACCGTCTGGTCATCATGTAATTAACTTCCACTGGGTGGAGGTTCTGGTGTCTGCAAAACAGCTCACAGGGTATGGCTCAGAATATTATCTATAGCTCTTGAGGGGAAACTAAAAGTCCTGGACTTTGCTTAATGACTAGACAATTATTATTTTTTGTTCTGTTTAGCTGTTTTCTTTTGTTTCTGCATTTTCTCACTTCTCTGATTAAACTTCCTCTTTGGCTAAAGTTTTTCTACAGACAAAAGGCAGGTGGAGGACAAGGGGGAGACAAGCCATAGGGTCCTGCTCCATTCCAGAAGGAATCTGCCAATGAAGACTTCTTCCTTCATTCTTTTTCTTTTTTTAATATTTATTTTTATTATTTATTTATTTACTCGGCTGAGCCGAGTCTTAGTTGTAGCCAGCAGGATCTAGTTCCCTGACCAGGGATTGAACCTGGACCCTTTGAGTTGGGAGTGCAGAGTCTTAGCCACTGGACCACCAGGAAACTTCCATTTCATTCTGTTTTTTAATATACCTGTATGCACCTTCTGTACGCCTGGCACTATCCTAGGCACGGGAAACGTGTATATGATCAAAACAGATTAAAATCTCCTGCCTTCGTGGAACTTATATTCTAGCAAAGGGAATGGGGCAATAAACAATAAATATAAGAAGAGAATGTTATAGTTTATTAGAAGGTGTTAAGGGCTATCAAAAAATGTAAAGCAGTGGGTAAGAGATAGGGTTTCCTGGAGAAAAGGGCAAGTTGAGCAGTCAGGGTGGACTTCTCAGAGGAGGTGACCTTTTCCGTCTTCCCCTTATTTTTTAAGAGTTTTACTGAAGTTAATTTATATACCGTTAAATCCACCCCTTTTACTTGCACAACTCAATGGTTTTCAGTGAATATATAAAGTTATACAACCATGGCCATCACCTACTATTAGATCATTTCCTAAAAAAGATCTCTTGTCAGTCTCTGCTCACGTCTCCAGGCCCAGGCAACCACGGATCAGCCTTGTGTCTCTGTGAATTCGCCTTGTGTGGATATTCCATACAAAGAGACTCTTAAAATAAGTGGCCTTTGTGTCTGGCTTCTCGAGTTAGCATCATGTTTTTGAGACATCTGTGTTGTAGCAAGTGTCCATAAATTATTCCTCTCTTTCAGTGATATTTATTCGCGTGTTCCTTTGGCTGCATTGGGTCCTAGCTGCAGCACACAGGGTCTTTCGCTGTGTCATATGGGTATCTGGGTGCTCAGGCTTAGTTAGCCCAAGGCATGTGGGATCTTAATTCCCTGACCAGGAATGGGACCCATGTCCCCTCTTTGGAAGGTGGATTCCTAACCACTGGACCACAGGGAAGTCCTGTAGCTCATATCTTTTTGTTGTTTAGTAGTATCCCACGGTATGGTGGTGGTGGTGGTGGTCCAGTTGCTCAGTCATGTCCAGTTCTTTGCGACTCTATGGACTGCAGCGGCCAGGCTTCCCTGTCCTTCAATATGTCCTGGAGTTTGCTCAAACTCATGTCCATTGAGTCAGTGATGCCACCCAACCATCTCATCCTCTGTCTCATCCTCATCTCTGCTTTTTCCTCCTGCCCTCAGTCTTTCCCAGCATCAAGGTCTTTTCCAGTGAGTTGACTCTTACCATCCGGTGGCCAACGTATTAGAGCATCAGCTGCAGCACCAGTCCTTCCAATGAATATTCAGGGTGGATTTCCTTTAGGAATGACTGATTGACAAGGGACTCTCAAGAGTCTTCTCTAGCACCACCTGGACCTTCTTTATGGTCCAACTCTCACATCTGTACTGGAAAAACCATAGCTTTGACTATACAGACCTTTGTCAGCAAAGTGATGTCTCTGCATTTTAATACGCTGTGTAGCTTTGTCAAAGCTTTTCTTCCAAGGAGCAAGCGTCTTTTATTTTCATGGCTGCAGTCACAGTCTGCAGTGATTTTGGAGCCCAAGAAAATAAAGTCTGTCACGGTTTCCATTTTTTCCCCATCTATTTGCCATGAAGTGATGGGACCAGACGCCATGATCTTCATTTTTCGAATGTTAAGTCAAGCCAACTCTTTCACTCTCCTCTTTCGCCTTCATCAGGAGGCTCTTTAGTTCCTCTTTGCTTTCTGCCATTGTATAGTTAGATATATTTTGTTTATTCTTTCATCACCTGATGGACATTTGAATTGTTTCCAGTTTGAGTTATGTTATGACTGATCTGCTATGAGCATTCGTGGCTCGGTGGGTTAAGAATCCACCTGCAATGCAGGAGCCAGAGGTTCAGTTCTTGGGTTGGGAAGATCCCCTGGAGGAGAGCATGACAACCCACTCCAGTATTCTTGCCTAGAGACTCCCATGGACAGGAGGAGCCTGGTAAGCTACAGTCCTTAGGGTCAGATACTACTGAAGTGACTTGGCGAGCACACACACGAGCATTCACATACAAGCCCGTATATATGTATATGTTATTACTTTTCATGGGTAAGATTCCTAGGAAGTGAAATAGCTAGGCCACGTGGAAAGCTTACACTTAACTTTTTAAGAGTGCCAAAGTGGCACCAACCTTGAATTCCTGGGGGAAATCCCATTTGGCCGAGGTGTTCAATCTTTTTTTTTTTTTTTTACTGTTGCTGCATTCAGTTTGCTAATTTGGGACTGAGGGCTTTCAAAGTTTCCAAAGTGGCTACATCATTTTACTCTGTCCCCACCAGCAGTGTATGAGAGTTCCAGTTTCTCGACATCCTAGTCAACACCGTGCATTGCTTGGCTTTTCTGTGATGACCAGGCTAGAGGATTGAAGTGGTATTCTGCCACACTTTCAGTCTGCATTCCCCTAATGACTTCTGTGTCATCTTTGGATCTGCTAATTATCCGTTTTTTATTTTCTTTGGTGAAGGGTTTATTCAGATCTTTTGCCTATGTTTAAACTGCGTCGTTTGTCATATTATTATCATTTGTAAGAGTTCTTTATATACTCCAGATACAAGTCCTCTATTAGATATATAATTTGCAAATATTTTCTCCCAGTCTGTGGCTTGTCTCGTCATCTCCTTAATGGTATCTTTTGAAGTACAAAAGCTTTTAATTTTAATCAAGCCCAATTTACTAGTTTCTTTTCTTTCATGGAGTGTGCTTTCGGTCTAAGACAAGGTCACAAAAATTTATATTTTCTTGTACAAGTTTTACAGTTTTAGCTCTTACAAATAGCCCATGATTCATTTTTTATGTTTATCCTTTTTTAATGTATTCATTTTTTAGTTGGAGGATAATTGCTTTGCAATGTTGTGTTGGTGTCTGCCACACATCGACATGAATCAGCCATAGGTATACATATGTCCCCTCCTTCTTGAACCTCCCTCCCACCTGCCTCCCCATCCCACCCCTATAGATTATCACAGAGTACCAGGTTGAGCTCCCTGTGTCATACAGCAAATTCCCACTGTCTAATGTACACATGGTAATGTATATGTCTCAGTATTACTTTCTCAATTCATTCCACCCTCTCCTTCCGCAGCTGTGTTCACAAGTCTTTTCTCTATGTCCGCTCTATTCAGTTCAGTTCAGTTCAGTCGCTCAGTCGTGTCCGACTCTTTGCAACCCCATGAATCGCAGCAGGCCAGGCCTCCCTGTCTGCTCTATTACTGCCCTACAAATAAGTTCATTGGTGCCAACAAATAGTCTATGATTCATTTTAAATTAATTTCTGGGTAATTTGTCAAGTAAGGAACTTAATTCATCATTTTTGCATATAGCCACCCAGTTGTCCCAACTTCAGTTATTGAAAAAGACTGCCCTTTCCCCCACTGAATTACATTTGTCAAAAAATCAATTGACAAATAAATAATTGACCAATAAATAAATAAATAAATAATTGCTTGACCAAAAATGTAAGGGTTCATGTCTCAGCTCCCGATCATGATAAATTGGTCTATATGTCTATTCGTATGCCAACTCTCCACTGTCTTAACTGCTAAGAATGTTATACTAAAGTTTAAAGTCAGGAAAGATAGGTTCTCTGATTTTGTTCTTTTTCAAAACGGTGTTAGCTATTAGAATTCCTTGTATTTCCATATAAATTTTAGGATCAATTTGTCAATGTTTGCAAGATGATTGCTGGAATTTTTTATAGAAACTGTGCCAAAGCTATAGACAAATTTGAAGAAAATTGTCATCTCAACTATACTGAGTCTTCCAATCCATGAACATAGACTATGTCTCCACTTACTTAGTTCTCTAATTTTTTTCCAAAGACATTTTATGGTTTTCAGTGTATGTCATATTTTTTTGGTAAAATTATGCCCAGCTATTTTATTCTTTTTGATGTTATCCTGAATGGAATTGTTTTCTCAGTTTTATTTTCAGATTTTTCATTACCAGTATATAGAAATGTAATTTTTTTTTATAGATCTTAGATCCTGTAACCTTGCTAGACTCATTTTTTAGGTTTTAATAATTTTTGTAAGTTCCTTAAGATTTTCTCTGTGTACTATTATTTTGTTTAAAAATGAAGATAGCTTTAATTTTTTCTTTGCCAATCTGTTGCCCATTTTTTAGTTATTGGACTGACTAGAACTTCCAGTACAAAGCTGAATAGAAGTGATGAGAGCAGTGTGTGTGTGTGTGTGTGTGTGTGTGTGTGTGTGTGTGTGTGCGCTAAGTCGATTCAGTGTATCTGATTCTTTGAGACCCCACAGACAGTAGCCCACCGGGCTCCTCTGTCCATGGGGACTCTTCAGGCAAGAACACTGGAGTGGGTTGCCATGCCCTCTTCCAGGGGATCTTTCTGACCCAGAGGTTGAATGCGCATCTCTTAGGTCTCCTGCCCTGGCAGGCGGGTTCTTTAACCACAAGCGCCACCTGGGAAGCCTGCTCAGAGCAGACAGCTTGACTTTATTCCTAGTCTTTGGAGAAAGTCTTCAGCCTTTCCCCATAAAGGATAATGTTCGCTGTGCTTTCTTCATAGGTTCTCTATATCAGGTTGAGGACGTATCCATCTGTTCCTCCTTCATTAAGAGCTTTTACCATGAATGATACTAGATTTTGTGAAATGCTTTTACTGCATCAATTTGAGATGATCATGTGTTTTGGGGTGGGGATTTTTTTGGTTTTTATTCTATTAATATGGATTATATTAATTGATCCTCAAATGTCAAACCAACCTTGAATTCTGGGGAAAATCCCACTTGGTCACGGTGTATAATCTTTTTTATGTTGCTGCATTTAGCTTGCTAATTTTGAGCTGAGGACTCTTCATCAGTATTCATGATGGACAGTGGTCTGTAATTATTCTGTGATGTGTCTGTCTTTAGTATCAGAGTAGCACTCGTCTTACTAGAATGAGTTGGGAAGTGTTCCTCCTCTACTTTCTGGAAGAATCTGTGAAGGATTGATAATATATTTTTCTTTCAATATTTGATAGAATTCACCAGTGACATTGTCTGGACCTGCGGTGTTCCTTATGGGAAGATTTTTCATTATTAATTCAATTTCTGTACTTGATGTAGTTTCTAGTCAGATTTCCTCTGCAGAAGATGATTTCTGAACAGACTTGAGAGGTGAAGAATTTAGCTGTGAATCTTGGAGGAAAATTTCCACTTGAAGTGAAAAAGCAGAATCTTTGAAGGATTCTCAAGAGAGGAGTGACAGGCTCTGACTTACATTTGAAAAGCCCCACCCTGACTGCTGGGTTGAGACCAGACTGTAAGAGGACCAGGGGAGGAGGCCTGTGAGGGGCTTTTGCAGGGCTACACATGAGCAGTGAGGGGGTCCGGGCTAGATGGTGGCAGTGGAGCCAGGAGACAGCAGTCCAGGAGAACGGCAGGCGCCCACGGTGATGCCAAGGATTGGGGTATGGAGCCTTTTATCCCTATAAAATTGGATGTGAAATTCTGAATAAAGTTGTGCCTTTCTGGGGAGAGGTTTCATATTTTCAAAGGACTAAGTCAGTTAGCCGCCCAGAATTTAAGAATGGCTAATCCAGACCAACATCTTCATCTTTAGGAAACTATGATTCAGAAAGGTTGGGTTACTTCCCCAAGGCCACACAGCAAAGCTAGGGCTATCCCAGCTGCCTTCGCCGCCACCTCAGGGGTTGCCTAGTGGTATGTGTCCATCAGGACCCCTCCTTTGCAGTCCAATGAGACCCACTCACCCCTGCCTGGGAGCACGTATGGGAGAGAGCTGGTGTGCAGAAACAACTCCTCCTCTGTGCCCAGCTTCTGCTGCCCACATCTGCCTTCATAGTCACCTGCCTTCTTTGTCCACGGCCATTGGTCCATCTGGGATCCCCAGGTTCCAACCTCACCCCAGGAAGATCCAAGAGAAAGCCTTTCTGCTATTCACAGCTCTCTCTCCACACAGAATCACAGGAAAGCAACACCGTATCTGCCTAAGAGAGTAAGACCCTTGGTTTTTAATCTGTGCACGAATCTTATCTGAACAGGTTCAGGTGGCAAGAGTGAGAGAGAAAAATAATTAACGGGAGGCAGGTGAAATGTTGACATGATTATTACTTAAGTGCCGCAACACTTCTAGTTCATGTTTTTATACCCGTGACACCCAGTGAGGGAAAAGCAGCTTCCCATTATCTGAGCTGCCCACCCGCTCACCCCACCTCCCCACCACCTATAAATCTTATTTAAACAAGTTTCACTGGCAAGACAGAAAAATAATTAAAGCGAAGGTAGGTGAAATGTTGATGTTATTAGTGTAATGCAACAGTCTGTAAGTTTCTACACCAGTAAGATGCAGCCGAGGGAAATCAGTTTTAAAGATTAGCTTTCCGAGATGCAAGAGTGTAAAGAGTGAACGTGTTAGTTGCTCGGTCTTGTCCACCTCTTTGTGAGCCCCTGGATTGTAGCCCGCCAGGCTCCTTCATCCGTGGGCTTCTCCAGGAAAGAATACTGGAGTGGGTTGCCTTTCCCAGGGGATCTTCCTGACCCAGGGATCAAACCCACGTGTCCTGCATTGCAGGCAAATTCTTTACCATCTGAACCATCAAGGGAATCCCCAAGATGCAAATCGGAGCTCAGAAAGCTGGACTTAACAGAAGACTACATCAAACCAGGAATTATTTTGAAATCTGTAGCAGTCTCCCAGGGGCTATTAAGCTCACAGTTTACCTTTTGACTGCATTCTATTTTCTTGCAAATCCTTTATTTCCCACTTATTTATTGACTAGAGACATCGGCTCCAAAACAATAAAAAAAACAGGTGGGGGAGAGTGATCCTCCAGCTGCTGGTCTTAAAACTCCATAGTAGCCAGTGATTCTCTGGAGGGAGGATCTGAGCGCTCCTGTGGACCAGCGCTTAACTGAATCGCTTCCTCTCCAAGGGGTGCCTGCCCAGAGTGGGTGGACTTTTTTGGCTGCTGGACAGAGGAGCCGCCACATCTTATCTTCCCTGGGGGAGTGGCTGAGGGTCTGTGGGCAGCACTCCCAGGACAGGCCCCTGGGCATCGCACACAGGAGTCTGGAACGTTCCAACAAGATGTGATAAACACCTCCGCTGTGTGAGGTGGTGTGGGGTCTGCCCAAGAATAAGAGATGTCAGAGTGAGCAGAGACCCTATGATTCACAGAGTCCAGATTCACGAGTGGCCACTGGCTGCCAGCAGGTCAGGTCCAGCGCACAGCTGTGTCCGGTCGGCTCCTAAAGTATCTTTGTTGTTGATGCTATTCAGTCACTAAGCCATGTCTGACTCTGCAACCCCATGAACTGCAGCACACCAGGCTTCTCTGTCCTCCACCATCTCCCGGAGTTTGCTCAAATTCACATCCGCTGAGTTGGTGATGTTATCTAACCATCTCATCCTATGTTGCCCCCTGCTCCTTTCACTTTCAGTCTTCCCCAGCATCAGGATCCTAAAGTATCTTTAGAGATTTTTGAATTCATGGCCAACATTTTAGATTCTGGAGGGTTATGTATTAAAAATTCAGATTTCTGGATTTTTTTTGGCCACACCTACAGCATGTGCAATCTCAGTTCTCCTATCAAGGATTGAACCGAGTCCCCTGCAGTGGAAGCAGAGTCTTAACCACAGGACCACCACGAAAATCTTCTGGCTTCTCTTGCAAAGATCAGTTCAGTTCAGTTCAGTTCGGTCGCTCAGTCGTCTCCTACTCTTTACAACCCCATGAACTGCAGCACGCCAGGCCTCCCTGTCCATCACCAACTCCTAGAGTTCACTCAGACTCACATCCATCGAGTCAGTGATGCCATCCAGCCATCTCGTCCTCGGTCGTCCCCTTTTCCTCCTGCCCCCAGTCCCTCCCAGCATCAAAGTCTTTTCCAATGAGTCAACTCTTCTCATGAGGTGGCCAAAGTACTGGAGTTTCAGCTTTAGCATAATTCCTTCCAAAGAAATCTGGCAACATCAAGTCTGTTCTCTTGCTTGGCAATAATCGCGCGATGGCCACTCCCTTCATGGCAGTGTGGCCACCAGCCTCCATTCACCTGGGCCAGGCGATGCATTCTTGTTACCTACATTGCCACCCTGATCCCACCCACCCTTAGACCTGCCATCAGGGAGCTCACAGTGAGGATCAGCAGCTAAAAGAGAAACAGAAATGAGACGAACAAAGACAATGCCAGTGGCATCCAGTCGTTCCCGGGGAGTCACCAAGGGCAGGCTTGAATGGGTTTTAGGTGAGGTTTCAAGCATCAGAGGAGTTTGGACAATTTAATCGATTTGGCCTAGAAGAGTGGGCAGCGTGTTCCTTCCCTGCTAACAGCAGATCTCTTGTAAAGAGCCCAGAGCTTGGAACTGAACTCTTTGCCACTCACTGCCTGACCTGGAAATGCCCCCTGTGGGGTATGGTGCAGAAATGGGCCCCAGGATAGGCTGGAGTGGGACCTGCTCCACGGGCGGTGAGTGATTCATGTTCCCCAACATGGCCAAGGAGAGGCTCTTCCCCAGCTAAGCTTGCATTCCAGCTAATGGAGAGTGATCATTAACGTCATACCCACTTCAGAACTGAAAAAATAACAATGCATTGAAAATAGATCCCATTTTCAATCAGATGAATGTGAGTCTCTGGAATAGCTTGTGAGCAGCCTCATTTGACACAAAATGGGCTTTGGTTCCAGGCCCTTCGTGCTGCCCTGGGCAATGGGTCTCTGAGGACTCCCAGTGGAGCCTCTGGAGCCTGCTGTCCAATATGGCAGCCGCCCGCCACAAGTGGCTGTTTAATTTTAATTTCAAATTAATTAGAATCAAATAAAACTAAAAATACAGTTCCTCAGTGGCACAAAGCCCACGTCAAGTGCTCAGTAGCCATATGGGACTTTAGGGAGGCTGGTTTAAACAGAATTCAGGCCAAATTCCACCTAATCCTAATACCAGAAACCCAACAGCATCCAATATTAGACACAGATTCAAAAGTTTAGACCTGGAGGTGTGGAGGTCAGCATCCCACAAGCTTTTGCGCTGATGTCATGATGCAGCCTGGAAGGGGAGGCCTCTCATCAATTCACTCACTCCTTGACTCATCAAATCCTCGCTAGATGCCAACTATGTGCAAAAGCATCGTGTACAGAGTGGAGGTATAAAGCATCACCTGTGCCCTCAAGGAGTTTATGGTCATGGGAAAGAGAAAACATAGAAACTCTTTACAATCATATAAGACCGAATGAGAGAAGATTTTAAAGTATAAACAAGACACAGAGAAAATGTTCATTTTAATCAAGAAAACCTAGGAGGACTTCACAAGGGGCGTGACTGCTGAACTCTCCCTTTGTGGGGAGAGTAGAATTTTAGTAGACTACCTATTTAAATTATTTGGTAGATTATTTTAAAATAATCAGGTCTTCCTGGGTGGCTCAGTGGTTAAAAAAAAAAAAATCCACCTGCCAAGGCAGGAGACATGAGTTCAGTCCTTATTCCAGGAAAATTCCATGTGCCATGGAACAACTAAGCCCGTGCGCTACAGCTACTGAGCCTGTGTTCTACAGCCTGGGAACTACTGAACCCGTGTGGCCTAGAACCCGTGCTCCCCAACAAGAGAAGACACTGTAATGAGAAGTCCAAGCACCGCAGTTAGAGAATAGCCTCTGCTTGCCACAAACTGAGCAAAACCCATGAGCAGCAATAAAGACCCAGAGCAACCAAATAAATAAATAATCAAATAATAATAATCAGGGAGCCTCTCTGGCAGTACAGTCACTAAGACTCTGTACTTCGAGTTCAGGGGGCCTGGGTTCAATCCCTGGTCAGGGAACCAAGATCCCAAATGCCCCAAGGTTGAACGGCCAAGGTAAACAAATACTGTAAATAATTAATTTCATTAAATTAGAAAATAAAGTCATCAAAGAATTCCCTGGTGGTCCAATGGTTAAGACACCATGCTCTTACTGCCCAGGGCACAGGTTCAACCCCTGGTAGGGGAATTAAGATCCCTCAAGCCAAGCAGCACAGCCAAAATAAATAGGTAAAATAAAAATAAAGACTTGCAAACTTGAGAACATCCGCTGAGACTGGGAAACTATAAAGAGTGATGTTGTTTTTTTAAAAAAATGATCATAAGAACCGGAGCAAAGGCAGAGGATGAAAGAACAGGGTGACCTGACTGAGGGGTCAGCCTAGGGACAGCTGTAAGGGATAAAGAGGAGCTGGGAGGTGGGGTTCCTCAGGAAAGGCTGAGCACCGTGCAAGGAGTTTGAACTTGCGTGTGAGCAGTGGGGAGCCATCCCAGGTGCTTGCGGACATTCATCCCCACATATGAGGGCCCCAAAGAAGAGAACCACGTGGTATTTGGGGCATAGGTTCATCACCACATATGAGGGCCCCAAAAAAGAGAACCACATGGTATTTGGGTCACAGGTCTGACCGAAAGAAAGTGTTGGCTAGTTGGATCCCGGTTAACAGAAGCTAGGACAACACAGACTCCCTAAAGCCCTTGTTAGAGAGAAAAAGCAAGTAAGTGCCCAGAGAGAGGGTACCAAGTGGCGGTGAGAGTCACTCCCCTCCATTTCTGTTAGCCAGGGAACTCTCACGCGTGCCTCAATTCAGCAGTTGTTCTACCAGCAGACATCTCGTGGGGCCTGAGCAATGTTACGGCTTCTTGAATGATCCAGAAGTTTCCATGCTTCGGGGTCCTGAGCCACATAGTCACTGGCATGACCTGCACACCCACTGCGGGCAGCCCTGTGGGGTGAGGCCTCAGGCTCGGGTGCAGGGGAGCACAGCACCGCCCGCCGGGGCCAGTCCTTAGTGGAGGGTCAGAGGGTGAACACCACCCGTGTGAGGCCACCCACTCCTCACAAGAACCCCTCCCTGTGTCTGTGGCTCTCAGACGCCCCAGAGACTATTAGCATCTCTCTGGGAATGTCTAACTGAAGACAATTTCTAGCCTGGATCTGTTATAATTACCAATTAGGTCTGATTATAATTACCTCTCACCTCCATCCCTTACCTGGCACCCACGATAGGACAGGGCCCCGGGACAATTAGCAGTGAGTCTTTCCTGATACGCTGGCTGATTAGCAACACAATTGCAGGGTAGGGGGGAAGAGCCTGGCTTGTTAGAGGGAGGCTGCTATTTACCGTAGGAATCAGTAATCAAATTAGATTAAAATTAAGGAGGGGGGGAATTCAGAATGCAGAAACGCAGTTTTTCCCCTCAACCACCTCTTTTTTGTGTTAGTTGATGGCCATTTAGGGGAAGAAGCTGAATTCCCCTACGCTTCTCCACCTCAGGTTTTTGGAGTTTAGTGGCCACCCTGTCTCTGCCCAAAGTGACACAGTGGACGTGATCAAAGGACTCACTGCTGTGTGAATGTGGGAAAATTACCTGAGCTCTCTGAGCCTCAGCCTCCTCATCTGTGACTGGGGACAGTGCTTGGCTCTGAGCCGGACACCTGCCCCAATTATGTGCAGGACTTGAGGGTGGGGAGTGGGAGGATGGGGGTGAAGATGCCAAACACCATGGCTTAGGTTTCTGGGAATCTCTGGGCTCAGTCCCAACCTTGGCTCAGAGAAAGTGCTGGAGGAGGAACCACACTTAACCCCCACCCAGGACCCATAGGGAGGCCTCTCCCTTCCCCAGAGCAGCAGGCTGGCATGGAGAAGAGATGCCAGCTGAGTTGGGAACAACCATCCCTGGGTACTCTCACCCCTTCACCTGCTGGATAGAGTGGCAACTTCCCAAAGTGGCTCACCGTAAAGAGAGGAGACCTGGAAGCCAGCTGTGCATCCTTGAGGAAGTGAACTTACCTCTCTGGGCTTGAGCATCTTCACCCATGAAGAATCTTCCATTCTCCCTGAGCAGAGGGAGGCTCTAACAGCCCTGGAAGAGTGCAGTGTGACCATTACACAGTCAATCTGGGGACTGTGGGCCGGTGCCCTGAGGAGCCCTGAAGGACTTGTTTAAACCACCCAGACTACCTCCACCTGCTCTATGCTGGCAAGGGACAGCAGAGATGCCAGACTCACAGAAAGCAGCCCTTCTTGTTGTTTGGAGAGAGGGACACATGCACACAAGCACACGCACATAGCCAAACAGGCCCTAGACTCGGGTACCTGCAAAGGTCTCACACACACACACACACACACACACACACACACACACACGCACACACACACCCATGTAAAATTTGCTAATTTATGCAACTGCTCGGGCTGAACATTTGACCTACTCCCTGGAAGGATTCTCGGGGTATCCAAAACTGTCTTTCCTCCACCATCACACCAGCTCCAAGAGTGAGTCCCCTGCTCCCTCCACCCTTGGTTCCTCTCCAGCAGGAGCCTCTGCCCTCTCGAGCCCCCAAGAAGGAGTTCTGCATGATCATGGCCTTGGGAAAGGGGCACCCCAGTTCCCAGGGACTCATACAGACTTAGGACCTCTATCTATCTCCCACTTCCCCAGCCTTGGCACCCATGCCTGCCACCCCAAGAACTCACACACCTTTCCTAAGGATTCCTGTTTGGTGCTGACCTGGAGGAGATAGGAGTCCAGAGCTAGACCTCGGTCCCTTGATATCCCCACTGGTTTAGTCACCATTTCCAGGACCAACCCCCCTTCACCTCCACCCCAGAGATCTTCCTTCCTGTTGCCTCCATCACACCCACCTCTCACTCTGAACTTAGCCAAAGACTTGAGTTCCCACATGATGAGCAGTGAGTTGGAATGAGCTGAGTGGCAGAGCAACATGGACTTATCCTCAGACCCCTGAGCCCCAGGGCCACCTGCCCTTGTCCACATCACTCAGCCTCTCTGACTCTCGGATTCTCATCTATGAAATGAGGATTAAGAATACCTGCCCTGCCAGTGTTCAGGGTTATCACAGAGAGAACGGTGACTGTGTGTGGGAAGGCGCATGGCGAGCAGCGTGACGCCTCACAATGTTTTGAGCACAGATACTGTTGCAAAATCCCTGCCGGTTCTCTGTTGCTACATAACAACTCATCCCCAAACCCAGGGGCTTAAAACAGCAGTGGTCAGTTGTCAACTCTCTGTTTCTGCAGGTCAAGAAGCTAAACCCAGCTCTGCCAGACGCTTCTGGCTCAGGGTGGGCCGTGGCCAGCAGACCCGCAGAGAGCCTGGGTCATGTCAGAGTCTGCCTTACCTGTGTGTCTGGTAACAAGGCTGGGAAGCTGTGAACAGCGAGTGGCAGGGGGTGGGCACTGGGGTGCAGCTCCTCGACCTCTCCCTCCCTCTCTATGTGTCTCTCCACGTGGTCTCTCCAGTGCAGTGGCCTCAAGGCACTGAACTTCTTACACGGTTGTCAGGGCTTCCGAGTAAAGAATCTGCCTATAATGCAGGAGACTCAAGTTTGATCCCTGGGTTGGAAAGATGCCCTGGAGAAGGGAATGGCAACCCACTCCAGTATTCTTGCCTGGAAAATTCCACGGACACAGGAGCCTGGCAGGTTACGGTCCATGGGATCACAGAGAGTCAGACACGACTGAACGGCTAACACTTTTAGGTTTCCGATGCACATGTCCTGCTTCCAGAGGTAGATGTACCTGGTCCAGCCCCAGTGGATCCAGGGAATTTGAAGTGGGGACAGAGTCGGCGGGGAGAAACTTATTTATAAAGAGAGATTAGGAAAGAATAGTGTAGTAGGAAAATCAGTGGAGAAAAGAGGCTGAATAACTTGTTTATACAGGAGACCAATAAAGCTCTGAGACAAGGGACTTGCACCATCTACGTAGGCCACTGGTGCCCGCTTGAATAGTGGAAGGTGCCCCGCCTTGGGCTCCCTCTCACGTGGGTCTTAGAAGCCAGGGCAAATAAGTAAACATGGAGAGCCTCTGTGCTCCAGATGGGAATTCAGCCTGAAAGGGGAGAAAACAACGACATGGGGGAGCCAAGCATTGGTGCCAGACCCACAACTTTATTTTCAAAAGCAGCTTATATACCCCAAGTTGTACATAAAGAAATAATGGAATATGCAGAGTTATGCAGGGGCAGCAGTCCTCACCCTTATTGAGACCAGGCTTTCTTTTTTCATACCTTCCCGTATACAAAAGGTCTCAGGTGGTTTTACATCATCTTCTGGCCAGGGGCCCTGTTAACATTTTTATGGCTCTTAGATAAATGTCTATCAACCAGAAAACTCTTTTTCCCTTGAAGTGTTTTTTCTTTAATCTGCATCACCCTCAAAGTACTAAATAAAGTTACATTCCTGTAGAACAAAGGTGCAGTGGGTTATAATGAAGAAAGTACTTAACTCAAAGATCTAATGTTGCTAATACCAGGGCTACTACCTGTTTTTTCTACATACCAGCTATATCAACAAATAAAAGATATGAAAACTTGGCAGCAAGTATTGGCTCAACAATGAAACCCTTAATCAGTCCTATTCTAATGATTTTGACTCCTTGGAAGCCCCTACATTCCTGGGATGTTTTAAGCTTCCTGTGCCTCTCCAGTTGGGAGGCTGCAAATAATCACATGCGCAGCTGTAAGAGTCCAGACAAACCTGTCAGGCAAGCTAAAAAGCCATCAGAGGGGTTTTGGGATTGAAACACTCTTATTATGCCCAGGAGACTTATTATCTGAAAGCTCTAAATTAACTTTTTCCAGAAAAAGGTGGTGAGGGGACAGCCCCCTGTTAATGTTAGAAGAGTAGGTGGAAAGCATAACACAGTGAAACAGGCAGACTCTGGTTTTAGGGTTAAATGCTCAAGAAAATCCAGGGGGACCCCTGAGGCCTGATCCCACCTTTGCATTTGTCAGGTCCCTTTCCTCATGACCTTTGCCACGGGCAGGATTCCCCATGCTGGCTCCCGGCATGTACCAGAAGTGCCCTGTGGCCCCTGGGACACCTAAGCAGGGTGGGGCCTCACCCACCTGGCCCTTGGTCAGCCATCTGCAAGGGGAGTCCCTGCCCTGCCTCTCTCCCTGACACACAGCCCACGCTGTGAGCTCCCAACAGCCATGGCTTGCTATGGCCAGAATCCACGTGTGGGCACCTGCCGACCACACACTGGGCCGCCTTCTGCAGGGAGGTACTCTAGGGCTGGAGGTGGGGGAAGGGCTGGGTAACAGACTCCTTTCCTGCCTCCAGGGTTTCTGAGGAGTTGGAACTTAAGATCAACAAATAGGAGGTTAGTTTCCCAGGATCCCGAAACCAAATGTGGCTTTGACTGGCTGACCAGGCTCCAGGTTCTCATAGTGAATTCAGAGTCTGAGCGGGCTCGGGGCACACAGAGCTTGAAAGAAACTGTGGACCAAGAGCGTCCAGCTTAAGACCCACCTCCCTCCGGCCTCAACTACCCCCACCTCAGGGTCCCTGATCCATCTCCTCCTCTCTCAAGCATTTGCCACCTGATTCACTTGCTTCCTCTGCATGGAAGACTCCTCTCCTCACTCCTCCATGTCCTCACCTGCCACCGGGCCCCTCCAGGCCTGAGCCTTCCTTCCCCAGCCTCTGTTTTAGGGTCCCTTCTAGGTTCCCAGCATCCTGCACTCCCCGTGACGGCCCTCCCCACACAGTCCTACATCATGTGGGTCTCTCCCTACCCGGACTGCACGGTCCCTGTGGTCAGGGACCAGGTCTCCCTGCTCTCTGCACCCCGCACTGAGCCCAGGTCCAGCAGATGGCAGCTCTCAGTGAAGTTCACACAACAGATGAGTGACCTCCTCAACAAGTTTACCTTCTGCTGTGACTGTCCAGCTCATTCTGGGGCTCATTCAGGGTGCTTTCAGACTGAGTAGCGGCCACAGGGAAAAACAAGCCGGGTGCCCACTGTTCCTTTCCAGCCTGCTTCCCTCCTCCAGCTTGGCCAGCATTCCCAGCAGGGGCACACAGCCTTCCACATCCATCTTGAAGAAGTCATTTCATCTTTGAGCCCGAGTTTTCTCATCTGATATGCATGCATAGTCACTTTAGTCGTATCTGACTCTTTGCGACCCCATGGACTATAGCCCACCAGGCTCCACTGTCCATGGGATTCTCCAGGCAAAATACTGGAGCGGGTTGCCATGCCCTCCTCCAGGGGATCTTTCCAACCCAGAGATTGAGCTTGCATCTCTTACGTCTCCTGCACTGGCAGGCAGGTTCTTTACCACTAGTGCCACCCTCATCTGATAAATGGGCATAATAGTAGCTACCTGTCTAAAAAGTTGTAATGGGGACTTTTCTGGTGGTTCAATTGTTTTAAAAAAAAATCATTGCTTCCAATGCAGGGGGCACCGTTTCGATCCCTGATGGAGAAACTAAGATCCCACATGCCCTACAGCACAGCCAAATAAATAATAAAAGGCTGTTTGAAAACCAGATGAGTGTAGGGTGTGTTCTGTAGACTGTGAAGCCAGGTCTGGAGAGAAGCCCGGGTCTGTCACCTGGTGCTGTGTGCTTCCTGAGAGGGGGGCTGGCACCCGTCTCTTCCCAGCTCTGCACTCAGCTGTCAGCTGAATTCATTCTGCTCTGCTGACAGCGTGTCGGCAGCTCATAGCTGGCTGTAACAGGAGAATTTACACCACAAAAATGGCCAGATACCACAGTCAGGGTTTGGGGGGAATGTGTTGTGTCATATTTACCATCTGACTTGGGTGTGTTTACCATCTGGCTTCCCTGGTGGCTCAGATGGTAAGGCGTTTGCCTATAGTGCGGGAGACTCGAGTTCAAGCCCTGAGTCGGGAAGATCTCCTGGAGAAGGAAATGGCACCCCACTCCAGTATTCTTGCCTGGAAAATCCCATAGACGGAGAAGCCCGGTGGGCTACAGTCCATGGGGTCACAAAGAGTCAGACATGACTGAGTGACTTCACTTTCTTTTCTTTTCTTTCCTGTGTCACGTTTGGAGAGCTGTGTTGACAGCACACCCCAGCCCCTCCCCCGGCTTCTCTGTGAGGAACAAGTCTTCCCGTCCGTCCCCACTGTTCAAAGAGGCTATGTGTCATAAGTGGAAGTGCCCTGAGTTCTTTAGCAAAACCAGGCTGGAGAAGGCCCAAGTGTGAGCCTTTATTTCCTGTGATTAATGTCCCTTAGTATAATCAGCCTTCATCATAACGCAGGCAGGGGCAGTGACAGACCTGTGACTCACACCGGGAACTGTGCCCGGACTGGAGAGGCTGAGGCTTCGCCCAGCAGCCTCCCAGGAACTGGCCTGGATGAGGGCCCTGGAGAGCACTCCTAATTGAGATCCCAGGCCACCCCGGAGGGTTGGGATGATGAGGCTGAGTCCCAGGGGGCCTGACCCTGATCCAAGCTTCACCCCTCACTCATAGGTGACCTCGGGCATCCCAGTTTACCACCTGAGCCTCCAGGGATGGGCAAGAAGAGGAAGTAAGATCCTACCTTGAAAGCCATTGGAGAAGTATAAAGTGCCAACCCTGTGCAAAGCAGGGACCGTGGGTGCAGAGAGGGTCTTCCAGCAGGGCGGGAGAGCTGGATGCAAGTCCATCCACCTCTGTGCAGGTGGGAGAACTTTGTACTCATTGTGTATGTAATTAGCACTATGCTGTTCAGATTAAGCACCTATTGTGCATCATTGCTTTCCTGGGTACTAGAGATAGGACAGTGAGCAAGACAGAAAAAGTCAGTGTTCTCATGGAGCTTCCACCAGTATAAGGAGACACATCCAAGAATTTGATGCCTTTGAACTGTGGTGTTGGAGAAGACTCTTGAGAGTCCCTTGAATAGCAATGAGATTCAACCAGTCCATCCTAAAGGAAGTCAGTCCTGAATATTCACTGGAAGGACTGATGCTGAAGCTGAAGCTCCAATTCTTTGGCCACCTGATGGGAAGAATTGACTGGTTATAAAAGACCCTGATGCTGGGAAAGACTGAAGGCAGAGGAGAAGGGGACAACAGAGGATGAGATGGTTGGATGGCATCACCGACTCGATGGACATGAGTTTGAGTGAGCTCTGGGAGTTGGTGATGGACAGGGAAGCCTGGAGTACTGCAGTCCATGGGGTCACAGAGTTGGACATGACTGAGCGACTGAATTGAAGGAGACACACAGACAAATGCTATTACATTCTGAGTATCATAAAGCAAAATGAAGCAGGGTGAGGAGGAAGAGAGTGGTCGAGCACAGGTGTGATTTCGTACAGATAACCCTAGAAGGCCTCTTTTAGGAAGTAACCTGTCACCAAAGACCTGGAGAAAGAGAGGAAGGTAGCAGAGCAACCATCTGGAGAAAAGAACATTGCAGGCCGCGGTGGGGCGGAAGTGGGTACAGCAAAGTCCCCCGAGGTAGGAGAGTTCCAGGAACAGCAAACAGGCCTGCCTGGCTGATGCAGTGTGAATAAAGGAGAGAGTGATGAAGGTGCGGTCAGAGAGAGCAAGATCTTGTGGGCTCTTGTAGATCACAGTAACCATCTCAGATTTTCCTCTGCTTAAGACAGAAACACTCAGGACTTCCCCTGTGATCCAGCAGTTAAGGCTCCACCTTCCAATGCAGGGGTGTGTGTGCCATCTCTGGTCGGGAAACCGAGGTCCGATGTGCCCCAGGGTGTGGCCAATACTTTTTTTATAAAAGGAAAGAAAAAGAAGCCACCAGAAACTTCGAGGGGAGACATAATGTGAAAGAGGTCGTCCTGGCTGCTATTTTGAAGGGAGATCAGGGGAAACTGGGATGGGGGAAGAGGGGGAAGAGACAGAGGGAGCAAGAATGAATGCAGAAAACCAGTCCGGAAGCCACTGTGAGGTCCAGGCGCCCTGTCGTGTGACCTGACAGGGGCAGCAGCAGCGCAGGTGTGAGAAGCGATGAGATCTGTGTACATTTCAGAGGTGGACCTAGAGCAACTGTGAGCACAGAGAGAAGTCAAGGGCGCAGGAGGGGGCTGGGGCGAGCTGCTGGCGGGTTCAGTTGCCATCTGCTGAGACCTCAGGGCTAGACACCAGTGTCCTGCGCCTCAGGCAAAGCGGGGTGATGTCTTCTGCGAGAAGAGTGGTGAGAAGGGGCAGGGCAGGCCCCCACACACAGGCTCATGGAACAACCAGACCTCTGAGCTCCCCTCTTGCTCCACGGGCCTGACTGGAACACCAACGGGGCCCCTCTCTCGAGAGCCAAACCTGCCTCCCACCCTCCACACAACTTGAGAACTAAGGATCCGAGAGCATCCATGGGGTCTCCTCCTCCCGAGGTATCACCCCCAGCCCATGCAAGGCTCTGAGAAGGAAGCCCCGGGGATAAGCCACCATCCAGGCCCTCAGGAAATTCAGAGCCTGCCTGGGGAGGTGACAGGGACTCCGCTGGCGATCCATCGGTTAGGACTCCTTGCTTCCTCTGCAGGGAGTGTAGGTTCAGTCCCTGATCCCACATTCTGCTTGGAGTATCCAGAAAAAAAAAAGAATCGTGGGACAGTGAGGGCTGTGGACAGTCAGGGGAGGCTTCGGAGAAGAAGCAGAACTTGGGTCTGGAGGAGGACCACTGTGGGGTCAGCCCGAGAGGGTGGAGGGCCCTGGAGGTGGGCAGCGGTGGGGGCGGCTCACGTGGAGAGCCTTTGGTGGGTCGGAGGACAGGAGAGGTTGTGGCCAGGTGATCAAGGACCCTGACACCAAGGAGCAGCTTCAGGTCTTTTCTGCAGTCAGGGGCACCCCTGGAGGACTCTAAGAAAGCAGAGAAGAGGGTGCACAACGCCCTCGAAGCTGTCCACCTCCACCTGCGTCCACTTCCTCCCCTCTCTTCCTGCACTCGCTCCCAGCCCCCAGACTGGCCCGGGCCTGAGCACCAGGGCTGCCACCTGCCCGGACAATGGGAAATAAGCAGGGCCTGGCCAAGTACGCAGCACCCCTTGTGCCCAGCCTGGCGACCCTGGCTGAACCTCACCCTTTCCGGGCACCAGTTCAGAGCAGCCGCCCACCTGGCTTCTCCCTGCCTCCCCGCCCCTGAAACCTGGGGCCTCCTGGCCCGATTAGGGCAAGTGTCACCACACGGGGGACTTGATTGATCACCTTGAGAATGGATGCTCGTCTCTGTCTGCAGGGCCTCGAAACCCATCCATCTTCTCTTGGCAGCCTGTTCCTGCCCCAGTGCTCACCTTCCGGGGACGATCCTAGGCCTACGTGGGCCCCAAGGACTAGCCTGTGTCTTGTCCTCCACCAAGGACAGGAGAGAGGGACAGCTTCCTTCCCTGGAGGCTATCAAAACAGGACCAAGGTTGGGGTGATGCACAAAATGTAAGGGGCACCCCACAACTCAGTAATCGAGATGACTATTTTAATGCAGCCTTTTTAAAAAAGCAAAGATGATACAAAAATGATATAAAATCAAGTGATATAAAAATCACTATTTAAAAAGAGTTTTTAATCTTTAATTTCTGAAAAAAAGTATCAAAACATTGAATGTGGGAGGAAAAAATGTGTGCCCCTAGTTCCATGATTCTATATATTTTTTTGATGGTTAATTTCTTTTCAGAACACTGAAGTACTTGAAAAAATATTGAAACATTAAAAGTAGGTGTGTTTAAACTCACAAGATTATTTCAAACCGAAGTATTTTATTTACAGCAAAAACAGAGTTTATTGTCATTTCACTTTCCTGGCTTTGATGGAAGCAAATGCATCAATGATGATAATAATCTGCTTTCCTCTGCTTCTCTCATTTTCAGTTCAAAAAAATGGCCACATTTGATCATTTCTCATGACCAAGTGACCATCTTAAGTCTTTTTAATTAATTTCAGTTTAGATACAGAGCCTGCCTTTATTTAAAAGTGTGATGGTTTGTTCACTCTGAATATTTTTGCATTCATTTTGGTATTGCTTTGTAATTTTCATTCAACTATGATTTCTCTCCATTTCTGAGGTTTTGGGCAAGCCCATAAATTTCATGTCTGGCCTTGGACAATCTGCCCCTAGCCAGAAAAGGCTTCCAGGACCCCCGGGCCTGGGGGAGGGGGCCCTGGGAGTGAGCCGGCTCTAGGGCAGCCAGCAGTCACCATCACTGTAAGTCTTGGAGGGAGGAGCTGGCTGGGGATGGTGAGTGTAAGGTTCAGGTGGGGCCACTGCTTGGCTGCGTGACGCCAGGCAACTCTCTGATCCCTGCTCAGCTCTTTGCTCCTGAGTCCCAGAGGACTGTTGAGGCTAGTCCCCCCCTGCCCTGCTCACCTCACTGGGTCATGATGAGGTTCAAAGTAAACCATACGAATGACCACCCCCGTGCTGGGCAGCGAGGGCAGCAAAGGCTATTCCACAGCCTCTCTGTTCACTCCGTGCAGCGTCAGAAAGTTCTGCTTCATGTCTAACTTCATTCCTCTGCCTTCCCTCCTCGGTCCATCTTTTCTGAAGACCAGCCTAGAGGGCCTGTTTAATTCTGCAGCCAGTGGCTCCCAGCCGCAGCTCCGAGCCAGCCACCTGAACACCCCTCTCCTGAGCATGGAGTGGGGGTGCTGGGGAGTCAGAGCAGGAAGGGCCTGGCGTCTACCGTGCATGCCCCACCTCACAGCCCCTCTCAGCACCTTGACACCTCGCCTGAGAACTTGTGCAGGCATAGGCCACTTGTGAGGAAAGGCTCTTTCATGCCGGAGTTTGATGGGAAACCTGACAAACTGCCTGGCGGCTGTTCCCCGATCCCCACCCCAGCCTCCCGTCCCTCCCGGAGCCCTGGCCTCTGCTCTTGTCTGCCTTCTTCCTCCTCAAAAGGAAGCTCCCCTCAGAAAGCTAGATGGATAGAGCTAATTGGGAGCCAGGAAGAAGAAACTTCAGGCAAGCTAATGAGCAAGCCTGGAGTGGACACGAGCCCAGAGGGGCTTCGGGAAGCCATCCGGTCCACCCCCTGCCTCAGGGCCATGTGGCCCGCAGCATGAAATTCATCCCTAACAGGGGGAAAAAAAGACCAGCTCTGGCCATGAAAAAGAATGAAATAATGCCATTTGCAGCAACATGGTTGGACCCAGAGATTATCATTCTGAGTGAAGTAAGTCAGACAGAGAAAGACAAATATCATGTGATATTGATTACATGTGGAATCTAAAAAAAAAAAAAAAAGATATAAATGAACTTATCTCAAAACAGAAACAGATTCACAGACTTAGAGAACAAATTTAGTTACCAAGGGCGAAAGGTGGGGTGGAAGGATAGATTGGGAGTTTGGGATGGACATGTACACACTGCTGTATTTAACATGGATAACCAACAAGCACCTACTGTGTGGCACAGAGAGCTCCTCTCAGTACTCTGTAATGGCCTATATGGGGAAAGATTCTTAAAAAAAAATGTGGACATATGTATATGTACAACTGATTCATTTTGCTGTACACCTGGAACTAATACAACATTGTTAATCAACTATGCTCCAATATAAAATAAAAATTTAAACCTGAAATTATCACAGCATTTTGAATCAGCTATGTGTTAGTCGCTCTGTCATATCTGACTCTTTGTGACCCTGTGGACTATAGCTGGCCAGGCTCCTCTGTCCGTGGGATTCTCTAGGAAGGAATACTGAAGTGGCTTGCCATTCCCTTCTCCAGGGGATCTTCCCAACCCAGGGATCGAACCTGGGTGTCCTACATTGCAGGCAGATTCTTTATTGTCTGAGCAACCAGGAGAGCTCACCCCAATACAAATATTAAAAGTTTAAATTTGTTTTTAAATAAAAGTATTTTTAAAAAAAGAAAACAGGCTCTAGAGAAAAGCCTGCTGCCTCTCCCCTCTCTGGGTCAGTTCTTCCTAACGTCTATCCTCGCTCCCTCGCAGGGCACTTGAGGCCCTCTTCACTTTCAGTGCAGGTGGAAGTGCACTGACCGTCCTCTATGTACCCGTGGGCTCTTTCTGGATGTCTATCATAAGTTATTCTCACATATGATAAGCAAGTATGGGATCCATAGGGCTCACTGAAGGCAAGTAAGAATGTAAAAGACTGTATGGATAGCTGATTCACTTTGCTGTACAGCAGAAATCAACACAACATTCTAAAACAAGTATACTCAATGAATTTTTTTTTAATTAAAAAAAATTTTTTTTTAAACAGAAAAAAAAATAGTCTGGATTCTGAAATCACCCTTTCTGAAAAACACACACATTTGGACTGCAGGGCGCCCAGAGAGATAGGAGCTAGTCACAGGTCCAACTCTGGGCACAGAGACCTCCCCAGCCCAGAGACCTGTCCACAGAGGCAGCCTCCTAGCCTCTGGGAATTCTGAGCACCTGTGAGTGACCCACTTTGTGACCAAGGCCAAGCCGAGGGCTGTTTTGTGCAGGGAAATCCCTGCCCATCTCTAGCTGTTTCACCCAGGGAAAGCCCTGCCCATCTCTGCCCAAGGCTACGACCTATGAATGCAAATGAATTCCAGTGGGACTCAAAAGTAAACATCGCCATTTGAGTCAGTTGTAGTGAGGTGGCTGAACCTAGAGCCTCTTATACAAAGTGAAATGTCAGAAAGAGAAAAACAAATATTGTATATTAACACATATAGATGGGCTCTAGAAAACTAGTACTGATGAACCTATTTTCAGGGAAGGAATAGAGGCACAGACGTAGAGAATGGACTATGGACACAGCAGGGGAAGGTGAGCGTGGGGTGAACTGAGAAAGCAGCATGGCCGTATATACACCGCCACATCTGAAACAGACGGCCAGTGGGGAGCTGCTGTACAGCTCAGGGAGCCCGGCCAGGTGCTCTCTGATGGGAGGTGGGGAAGGAGGTTCAAGAAGGAGGGGACATACGTGCAGTTATGCCCGATTTGCACTGATATATGGCGGAGACCACCACAACACTGAAAAGCAATTATCCAACTAAAAATAAATAAAATTCTTTAAAAATAGAATAAATGTGGTCAAAAAGGAAAATCGCCTTGGCTCCTCTACTCCCCTACACGCACACACACACACACACTCACTCACTCACTCAAATGGTATGTTCGCAAGTCAAATGCAAGTGATACTTTTAATTATATACCAAATCTGGACCATCCATGCCTCTGGCCATGAACATTAATGCCCATCACGGAAGCCGACAGTGGCTTCAAGACACATTCAGTACACTTCACTTCAAACGAGCCCTGAGCACCTCACACACCTACTTCTCTGAGCACCTGATGGACTCCTCCCCGGCAACACGTACGTGTGCAGCGCTGATTCCTATGCGGTGACAGCGATGTCAATCAGAGCTGAAACCCACATATGCTGATGACAGGGCACTCCCAGCCACTCAGTGCTGTCCTGCTTTCTTTATGGAGTGTGCACAGAACCCTCAACAGGCAGTCAATTGCTAATCAAATGGAAAGGCATAGCTTAGAAGGGAGGCAGAGGAAAGCAGGGAGGTGATTAAGGATCCAGGGATCCCTAGGTGCAGCTGACAGGTCCCAGAGAGAGGGATGCTTTGATGGAGGAGAGTGGAGAACACAGAAGGTAAAAAAAAAATTTCTCCGATGTCTCAGGAAGTTCAGGGGACACCAGCTGTCCTGGGTTCCATTTGGTGACTCCAGTCCTTCTTGTTTAGTCACTCAGCTGCGTCCGACTCTTTGGGACCCCATGGACTGGAGCCCTCCAGGCTTCTCTGTCCGTGGAACTCTCCAGGCAAGAACACTGGAGTGGGGTGCCATTTCCTTCTCCAGGGGATCTTCCCGACCTAGGGATCAAACCCATGTCTCCTTCATTGGCAGGCAGATTCTTCACCCCAGAGCCACCTGGGAAGTCCCCAATCCCTGTAGTCATCTCCAAATAGGCAAAGCCCTAAAACTGGCCTGGGAGTCCACACGGAGTGCCAGTGGGGCCAAAGGTGTCCTCAAGACATCTTAGTGTTCATTAGTGCTTCCAGACCTGCACCTCTCCAAACACCCCCATCCGGAGGCTTTATTTTTCCTACCAGTTCCCCTTCTTGCAGGCTTCTCGTCTTACCCTCCACTCATTTACTCAGTGATCATCTCTTGAGCACCGACTCAAGATGCAAGCTCTCAGCTGGGGCAGGAGAGACAAGGAGGAATACAACGGGCCTGCTGCTCTCCAAAATTCACTCCCAGCCAGACCCCTGAGTACAGTCATCCGCGAGACCCAGGAGCTCTGCAGAAGACAAGGGGAGGCCCCCACCGAGCTTCGCCCACAGCACTGGCTGAGGAACTGGGTCACACAGGGACGAGACTGTTCCTCGCCTCCAATACCCGGCCACAGTGTAGCGGAGCTCATGCGAGGCACTTCAGCAAAGCCCGAAAGTCATGCGTGCACCCACAAGTCAGGAAGGAAGAATGAGTGTTCCGAGAAGAGAGAGCAGGTCCTCCCTCAGCCTGTAATTAATACAGTGTAATTAGCTATAATCACCATCCTGTACATTAGAGCCCCAGAACTTGTTAGCCTTACAACCGGAAGTTTGTACCCTTTTGACTGACATCTCTTCCGTTTTCCCCACCCTCAGCCCCTGGTAATCACTCTACTGTCCGTTTCTCAGAATTCAGCTTTTTTTAGATCCCACATATGTGATATCATACAATACTTGTCTTTCTCTGTCAAACTTACTTCACTTAGCATAGTGCTGTCAATATTTCATCAAAGTTGTCATGAATGACAAAATTTCCTTCTTTCTCATGGCTGAGTAGTATTCCATTATATATATATGTTTTTCTTTCTCTATATATGATACATATAAAGAACTAATACAATTCAATAGCAAGAAAAACAAACACTCAATATTAAAACAGGCAGAAGAACTGAATGCAATTTTCCAAAGAAGATGTACAGATGACCAACAGACCCATGAAAAGGTGCTCAATATCAGTTATCATCAGGGAACTGCAAATATTACTCCCCACCTGTTAGAATTGCTGTCATCAAAAAAGGTGATAGATAGAAAGTTTTGACAAGGATGTGAGAAAAAGGAATCTGTATATACTCTTAGTAGGAATGTAAATTGGTGCAGCCCTATAGAAGACAGTATGGAGGATCTTAAAAAACTAAAAATAAAACTACAACATGATCCAACAATTCCACTTCTGAGATACATCCAAAGAAACTGAAATCAAGATCTCGTAGAGGACTTCCTTGGTGGTCCAGCGGATAAGAGGGGACACAGGTTCCATCCCTGGTCCGGGAAGACTCCACATGCCACGGAGCAGCTAAGTCCCTGTGCCACAACTGCTGAGCCCACGAGCTACAGCTACTGACGCCCGAGTGGCCGGAGCCTGTGCTCCATGACAAGAGAAGCCACTGCAATGAGAAGCCTGCGCACTGCAATGGAGAGAAGCACCCCAGAGAACGCTTGACAGCAACGGAGACCTAGTGCAGCCAAATAAATAAATGAGATCTTGTAGAAATATTTGTGCTCCCATGCTCACTGAAGAATTACTCACAGTAGCCAAGAAGAAGAAGCGACCCAAGAGTCCGTCAACAGATGAATGGGTAAAGAAGATGTGGTATATACATATAATGGAACCTACCCAGCCATGAGAAAGAAGGATATCCTAAAATTTGTATGGAACCACAAAAGATTCCAAATAGCTAAAGCAAGCCTGAGAAAGAAGAAAGAATCTGGAGGGATCGCTCTTCCCGATTTCAAACTATACTACAAAGCTATAGAAAAAATAAAAAAATAAAAAGTTAAAAAGGCTATAGTAATCAAAGCAGTATGGCACTGGCATAAAAACAGACATATAAACTAATGGGACAGAATAGAGAGCCCAGAAATAAGCGCATACATATACAATCAACTAACATTTGACGAGAGAGCCAAGAATATTCAATGTGGAAAGGACAGTCTCTTGAATAAATGGTGTTGGAAAAGTGGATAATCACAGACAGAACAATGAAATTGGACCCCCATTTACACCACTCACACAAATGAACTTGAATTGAAGACTTAAACATAAGAGTTTGAGACCCTAAAACTCCCAGGGAAAACATGGGGGGAAGCTCCTTGAAAATGCTATTGGCGGCAATTTTCTGGATGTGACACCAGAAGCATAAGCAGCAAAAACAAAAATAAATGCGTGGGATCACATGCAACTAAAAGGCTTCTGCACTCAGAGGAGACCATCAAACAAACAAAGAAGCAATGGGAGAAAATGTTTGCAAGTCACATACCTGACCTGGGCCTGGTGGACACCCTGCCTCCACCCCAGGGAGCACCCGGCACGTGGGGCGAGAAGGCGGCCAGCACCCACCTCAGCGCCCCCAGCTCACTGCCCCTGCTGCCAGGACCTCCTCCACCCCACACCATTCACGTGTCCCCTCGTTCAATCCCGCACCAGGAGAAGCCCGTGGTAGCTCTGCTTTACAGATGCAGAAACTGAAGCTCAGAAATTTACAAACTTGCTGAAGGTCACCAGTGAGGAGGCTCCCAGGTCTGTCTGAGAGCAAAGGCGGTGCCCACTCCTCACCCCCATACCACTTTCCTGAGGCTGGAGAGACAGGGGTTGGCAGCCCCAAACCCAGCCCACCAACCCAGCCCACCAACCCCAGCAAATGCAGCTGTCGAGGTGACTAGAGGCAAGTGGGGCATCCTTCCCTGCCCCGAATCTAACCCAGAGCATAGAGTAGAGCTAACATCTTCTGGCCAAACCACCCAGCTCTCCTCCAAAAGGGCAGTATTCTGATACAGAGCATGCCGGGCCCCAAACCAGCCCCAGTCCCACTCCCAAATAGTGGTGAGCACCCCCCTCCTAGGCGCACCCCCTGCAGTGGGCGCTGTGAGGGCCGCCCTGAGTCTCCCTTTCAGGATGGAAGAACTCCTTTCCCCAGCTGCTAGGCTGTGGGGTGGCCAGCTCTCTGCTGAGCCCCCTCTGGAGATTACCTGCAGCCAAAGGGAGGAAGCCCTTCCCCAGTAACTGGCCCCCGCCAGGGCAGAGAAGCCAGCCTGCCCTCCTGGTATGGTACAGCCCGAGGGCCCCCCCTCCCCTCCGCGCAGTACCACGGCTTCTGTTGGGATCCTCTGAGCTCTCCAAGGTGCCACACCCACGGCCAGACGCCCTCTGTCCAGTCCCGTCTCCCTCTTCCATCAGAGCTGGTGCCGACAGGCCTCCCCACTAAGCGTTCTCAGGTCTAACTGTGCTGCCCCTCACCCGCACCCTCCCCAGGGGGAGGATGAGCGTGACTCGATTTCCCCGCGGTTGCAGAGAGGGCTCAGCCTTCTCCCGTTCCGCATGGCAGCACCCTGGCAGATCCTAAAGCAGGAATGTTCGCCTATAAAATGCACCCTCTCCGTATAAAATGCGAGGCAGTGCTCACCAATTTCTGTGGAGAAATGTGGGCTCTCTCTGTGAAAAATGAGGAAGATAGGAGATTTCAAAAATATCTATAATGCTAAAGTTCGGATGAGCAGTGAAATGCTTTCTGTAATGAATTCAAAAAGAATTGCCCTTTTTCGAATTTAGAGGCTTGTGCTTTTTCAAAAACAGACTCAGAGCAGAAAAAGACTTTGACTTTTTTTCTCTTAGGATGCTGGCAAATAGTGGCTTTGATAAATTTGCATAAAGTTGAAAGGTACGTTTAGTGGTTTTCTGGGATTCCCTGAAATGAATTTTGGTGGCAAGAAGCCCAGAGAAAGCATTGTGTTTTTTCCCCCGGTTGGCATGCTGCCACTTGGCTTTACGGTTCCCTATGACGAGGGACAGTGTGTTTTCTCTTTTTCTCTGCTCCCATTTATCTTGCTTCCCGAGTGGATGTCTTGCCCATCACCAGGCTTCATCTCTTCTCGTCCTCTCGTCCTGCCTGTCCATCCCCGTGTTCCAAACCGAACTGTCTTCATCACTTCTCTGCCTTCTCGTCTTCCCCACACTGCTTCAGCCAGCTACCACTGGAACAAACACACGGTTTTATAATGCAAAAATCAGTATTCCTAATCCCCCATTTAAAAGCCAATTATTGTGATTTCATGTGTTTATTTTTTAAGCTCCTTAATAAGGCGACCCTCTCCCCCATGCCCCTCAATTTCCTGAAGCACAAGTATTAATCAGGAAGGTTCCACTGGCCTTACTTCCCTCCTTAGTGAAGCCACAGGTTCTTTTTTTCTTTAATTAATTTTTATTGGAGTTTAGTTGCTTTACAGTGTTGTGTTAGTTTCTGCTCTACAGCAGAGTGAGTCAGCTACACATATACGTGCCTGCCAAGTCCCATCAGCCGTGTCCCACTCTGGGGCCCCATGGACTCCAGCCCGCCAGGCTCCTCTGTCCGTGGATTCTCCAGGCAAGAATGCTGGAGTGGGTTGCCATGCCCTCCCCCAGGGGATCTTCCCAACCCAGGGACTGAACACATGTCTCTTATGTCTCCTGCATTGGCAGATGGGTTCTTGACCACTGGCACCACCTGGGAAGCCTATACACAGACACACACACGGAGACACACAGACACACAGACACACAGACACACACACACACACATATATCTCCTCTTTTCTGGGTTCCCTCCCCTTCAGGTCGCCACAGAGCCCTGAGCCGAGTCCCGTGTGCTGGGCGGTACGCTCTCGTTGACAGCCTGTTTCATATATAGCGTGTAGGTGTCGATCCCAATCTCCCAACCCTTTCCCCACTTGGTGCCCACACATTTGCCACAGAGCCTCTTGAGGACGCAGATTTGCCGGATGGGAGTCTGCAGCAAAACCAACCATATCAGTTCTGCTTTCTATTTATGGGACCAACCCAGACCCACTCGAGTCCCTCGGGCATTGTTGTGCTGGCTCAGGACAGACTCCGTGATGCTGTGAAAGGGCAGAGCACACAGAGACAGCATCCCACACGGGAGCAGCCGGGCTGCACTGAGGCTAGGAGAGCAAGGTGAGGGTAGGCGGGCCCTCAGCAGCCTGAGCCAGATCCCCGGGTCCCCTGCTCCTCAACTGCGCGACTTGTCCCAGGTGGTCTGCCAGGCTATGCCTCGACTTCCCCATCTGTAAAATAAGGATGCTACGAGGCCTACTGGCACGAGACCACTGTAAGATTTAAACCAATATATAGCAGCCCCTCCACCAGCCAGACTTCCCCCCAGACCCAGCTCTGTGGAGCAGGAGAAGCCCAAACTCAAGTTAAGGTCAACGCCACCTGGGCAGCCTTGGGGAACGCTGCGAGGGAACGCTGCGAGGCAGATATGGGCCTGAGAAGGGCGTTCACTCCATCCTGTGGCCATCTGCACAGGAGCCAAGCGGAGAGGGAGAAGTCCCTTTCTCCTGGGGACAACCCACCTCCCAGCTGGCCTGAGGGATGCCCCCTCGCACCGGTCCCCAGGGTCCCACGTGCCCCCACACCTGCCCTTGACACACCATTACACGTGAGCCACCTGCTGTGAACACACACAGGCACAGACACATAGAATACACACAGACACATAAGTGCACATAGGCACATGTACACACACACAGGCACACACACAACCAGACACGGGCACACACACAAGCGCACACAGGCACATGTGCTCACACACAGGCACACACACATGCACACACAGGCACATGTGCTCACACACAGGCACACACACAAGCACACACAGGCACATGTGCTCACACAGAAGCACACACACACAAGCGCACACAGGTGCATGTGCTCACACAAAGGCACATGTACACACAAGCACACACAGGCACATGTGCTCACACACAGGCACACACACACGCACACACAGGCACATGTGCTCACACACAGGCACACACACACGCACACACAGGCACATGTGCTCACACAAAGGCACATATACACACAAGCACACACAGGCACATGTACACACACACAGAGACACATACGCTCACACACAGGCACACACATAAGCAGACACAGGCACATGTACACACACAGGTGCATATATAAGCACACACAGGCACATGTGCTCACACACAGGCATACACCCAAGCACACAGAGACACATGTGTACACACACAGGCACACATGCAGGCACACACACAAGCACACACAGGCACATGTACTCACACAGGCGCACACGTGCACACACACAGGCACACGCACACCCTCTGCTGCATGGAGCTGCCGTCTGCACCCTCCTGCTCTCTCACCCCACCCCCTGCTTGCACACATCCTGTGACTCATTTGTTTGCTCGGGGTTAATGAACATCCGTCTGCTCCCCAGCAGCTCCTCGCTGATGAGACGGCTCAGTCCCTCTCAGGGTTTAATCGGAAGGAAACAGGGCACACCCTGCCTGATTGGAGGGGGGGCAAGTGACTGTTTGGCGCTGTCCCTGCAGCATCTGCGTCCCTGCCCGCACCCCTGCTCCCGGCCCTGCCCGTCCCAGCCTCTCACCTTTCCTCGTGCCCTGTGTGCTGCCGTTGCTTTGCGGGCAGGCGCTGACCTCCGTCTAGGGAGCCGAGGCTGGGGTGCAGAACAAGGAGGCAGAATGAGAGGCTGGAACCGTAATCTCACCAGCAGCTGCTGCTCAGTGTCCACGAGGAGTGGCTTACTGGGCAGACAGTGAGCCTGTGGGCAGCTGACAAGGGCTGAGTCCCTGTGCGGGACTGAGCTCTGGGACGAGGCGCTCCTGTCCACGTGGGTCATCAGCGCTCGGCCCTGTGAAACAGAGACTGGCATAACTGTGCATTCCATGCTATCTTGCCCAGAGAACGAAGTACCTGCCCACCATCAGGCAGCCAGGAGCCGAGCGAGGCACCTGCCTCCTGTCTTTTTCCCGCTTGTCAAGAGCTCCGAGTGAGAGGCAGCTTCCCTGTGTCCTGACCTTTGCAAGTCACTGGGGTCAGGGTTCCCTGAGCTCAGCTAGTCCAGGCACTCCCAGGCTTGAGGCAGGGATGGAGCTAAAACGCAGCCTCCAGACCTCTCTCCTCTGGTCTCTCTGCCTCCAACCTTCCAGGAAAAGTGTCTGGCGATGGTGCCACTTCCATGGATGACATACCTTAAAAAGACCCTGTTTGCATCCTACCCAAATCTCCTCTAGGCAGACCTGACTGGGAGTGGGGAGGATCCAAAGAGGAGGTGAAAGGTAAAGACATCTGCACTGTGTGTGTGCTTAGTTGCTCGATCCTGTCCAAATCTTTGCGACCTCATGGACTGTAGCACGCCAGGCTCTGTTCATGGGGATTCTCAGGCAAGAATATTGGAGTGGTTGCTATGCCCTCCTCCAGGGGATCTTCCAAACCCAGGGATCGAACCCAGGTCTCCCACATTGCAGGCAAATTCTTTATCATCTGAGCCACTTAGGGAAGCCAAAAGACACTTACACTTAGTAAATTACATCTATCTAATAAACTCACGTATAAGATTGCCAGAGAAAATACAGGATGCCTGGTTATATTTGAACCCCAAATAAACATACTAAAAATTATTTGTGGCTTATCTGAAATTCTAATTTATCTGGGTGCCCTGTAAGTTTATGTACTAAATCTGGCAACCCCACAAGTCTCCCAACTCCACTGCTTACTGGCTGAGTGACATGGGGCAAGTGACTTGACCCCTCTGGGCCTCTGTTTCCCCATCTCTAAACTATGTAAGTGCGTCAACCTTGTACAAGGCTTCCCAGGTGGTGCTAGTGTTAAAGAATTCGCTTGCCAATGCAGGAGACACAGAAGTCACGGGTTCGATCTTTGGGTCAGAAAGATCCCCTGGAGGAGGAAATGGCAACCCACTCCAGTATTCTTGCCTGGACAATTCCATGGACAGAGCCTGGCAGGCTACAGTCCATGGGGGTTGCAAAGAGTTAGACATGTCCAAGCAGCTGAACACACACACACACACTTTGCATGGGGCTGTTGAAAGGATTAAATGATGACTTTTGGAGCACTGGACGAGTTCTGGAAGCGCTGTAAGCTCTGGAGCAATGTTAGCTATTATCTACACTATTACTATTTGTCATTGTTGTTGTTCTACCGATATTACTATCAGTACATCCAAGGTTATATCCCAGGAGGTGGTACACATGCAAAGATGCATTAAGACCTCTCCTCTTAGCTGTTGGGAACCTGAACCATATTCCACAGATCAACGTCCCAGGAACTGCAGTGGGTGCCAGCTGGTACTAAGGGAGTGTGGACATTTGCTTCCTGCTCAGTGGGGTCAGGCAAGGCACCAGACAACCAAGATGTATTGAGGCTTGCTCTGAGCTGCACTCTCTCCCGAGTATAGGGGTAGAAAGAAGAACCCAGCAAGGACCAGCCCTCAAAGAGCTCACAGCTGTGGGATGGCCAAGGGCACCAAGAGCCACATAAGCTCATGGAGGTAGCACATGGTCTTAGGGCTGGAGCTGAGCTTGAGAGAGGGCTTCCTGGAGGAGGTGGTAGAAAATAATGACCGGGACTTCCCTGGTGGCCCAGTGGTTAAGATTCTGTGCTTCCAATGCAGGGGGTGTGGCATCAATTCCTGGTCGGGAAACTAAGATCCCACATGTTGCATGGTGTGGCCCAAAAAAAAACCCCAAAAATAAAAAGAATGACCAACGATAACCAGGCAAAGGTGACCTTTGGGCTAGAGAGAGGACAGGATCCCAGTCAGTTACATCTCAGGGTGAAGGCACTGTCAGCAGAGGGAACTTCACAAAGCATGTAGTTGTAAAGGCCAGGGTATTCTTGCAGACAGGTGAACGGACATGTCCAGCAAAAGCACGGGAGGAAGCTGAAGAGAGATGGCCTAGCTGAAGAAAGCCTTAGCTGGACTCCATGCGGAGGAACTGGGTGTTGTCCTGGAGCAGCGGGGAGCAGTGGACACTGAGAAGCAGAGATGGAGCCAGTCACCGGCCATCAGGGAGGTAGAAAGGATTGGGGTGGAACAGACAGATTCGCTGCTGAGGACCCAGTGCTGGGGTGACTTCAGGAGCCCAGAGCTCTGGGCAGTCTTTCAGGAACTCACCAGACAGTAGGTTACTGCTGAACGTATCAGTTAGTCTTTGCAAACGTAATGATTCTACGAGTCAGTGATATGGCCATTCGCAGCTGAGATGATCACACGGGGTCAGGTGGGCACACGCATGCCCTTGCATCTTTCTAGTGTGATGGCCCCACTCTCATGGGCACAGAGTCTGGGGGGACGGGATAGGAGGGAAGGCCAAGCAGGAAGGGTAGCAGGTCACCCAGCACACAGGGGCTGGCCTCGAGTGAACAGACAAGAAGAGTGACTGGCTGGAGGAAGGAGAAGAGGTGGGAGATGGGAGAGCTGAAGGGTCGTCAGCAATAGCAGACGAAGGACAGGCTGCAGTGTCACTCACACCCCATGGCCCAGGTTCCAGCTCCTTGCTGGATCCCGATGCACGTTCACATCTCTGAAAGTTCTCAACTTGAAGGTTTACGTGGGGGATTTACTGTATCGTGTATTTATCCATTTATTGTCTAACTCTTCCACTGGAATATAAATCCACTTAGGCAGTAGTTTTGCATCCCTGCTGCTTCAAACAGGGCCAGGTACACAGTGGGTACTCAGGGTGGATTTTCCGAATGCCTGCTGGCCCTGAGAAGCTGACTGAAAAAGCAGGTGTCTTCACAGCCTGTGGTTCCGCACTTTAGCCATCAGGTGGTGCATCGATGCGCTCGAGGCCTCTGAATGCGAGGATCACACAGGACTCAGAACCTGACAACGGGGCAGACTGGAAAAAGTGAGGAAAGTAAGATGTGAATGGCAGAAACCTTCCTCCTCTCCCTTAGCAGACATCTCTCCAGCACACACTGGGAGCCAGGCCTGTGCTCCATCGAGCCCTCTGAAGTCAGGCTGGGGGACGGGAATGCGGGGTCTGAATGCATTGAGATAAAGAGCCAGGACCCAGGCAGGAGGTTTGACCAGAGCTCCGGGTTATGGGCAGGGCTGTGTGCTTCTCTGATGCTGGTAGGGTGTACATATCACAGGGTCAGACAAACTTGGTTCTAAATTCCAGCCTTTACCTTCTGTGTTATTTAGCCAAGTCATTTGCTCTCTCTGAGCCCCCGTTTCCTAACCTATAAAGTGGAAGTCCTAATAACAGCTGTTTAGAACGATGTGTGTGTGTTTGCGACCCCATGGACTATAGCCTGCCAGGCTCCTCTCTCCATGAGATTTTCCAGGCAAGAATACTGGAAGTGGGTTGTCATTTCCTTCTCCAGTTTCAGAGGATACTTGGGTTTACTTCGAGAACAAAACAAGAGAGCCCTTGGCCCGGTGTCATCCACAGAAACAAAACTAAATATTGTTCTCGAAAACCGGACCTGATCCTCAATATTTATCTAGCCCTTATCAAGCTACCTCTTTATTCTTCATATCATAAAAATAATCCTACAACAATCCGCAGGTATCTTTATTGCCTCACTTTCCAGATAAGAGGGCGAAGGTTGTCAAGTTGTATAATTGTGTGTACACATCGCACAGCTTATAAAGCGGTGGCCTCGAGCCAGGTTCTGCTCAGCAAACGTGCGTGAAACCACCCTGGAGCAGCAGGTGCTCTGCCGGGTGACGAGGACCAGGATGAAGGAGGCTGCAGTCTAGGGAGAGACAAACACATCTGGGTCATTTCCATAGAAGAGATGGTATACTGAGAATGATATCCAGGATGCTATGGGATCATAGACAACAGTCACTTGGTCCAACCAGGAAATGCAGAAAGAGATGGACTGAGCCCTCCATGCATCATACTCATTCATGTCTGACTCTGGGATCCCATGGACTGTAGCCCACCAGGCTCCTCTGTCCACGGGATTCTCCAGGTGAGAATTCTGGAGTGGGTTTGCCATGCTCTCCTCCAGGGGATCTTCGCTATGGACTCGGTAACCCCTTAGCTAAATCTGCAAGGCTAAGTAAGACTGATCCAGGAAAAGAAGGAACTCCAGCATCTCAAGTTAAAGAACTGCTTATGCAAAGGAACCAACTATGAAACATTGATGCTGGGGTTTACATGTTGATCAAAAAGTTCGTTTGAGTTTTCATAGACATTATAGAAAAACCTGAATCAATACAATATCTTTAAATCCAGTGTTTAGTGAGCAGGACAGGCTGCTCAGGTGTCGCTAGTGGAAAAGAACCTGCCTGCCAGGGCAGGAGATGCACGAGACGTGGGTTCGATCAATGGGTCAGGAAGATGCCCTGGAGGAGGGCATGAAAACCCACTCTGGTATCCTTGCCTGGAGAATCCCATAGACAGAGGCTCCTGGAGGGCTACAGTCCATGGGTCGCAGAGTCAGACACGACTGACTGACCAGTCAGGCATGTGCCCTCTGGCCTCTCTGCTCGAGTCCCCGTTGTCCTGGGCAGCAGAGCTGGGAGAACGTCCTCAGGGGCTCCCTTCCACACAGGGAGATGCAGGCGGTACCATCTACAGGGCAGGTGGCCAGAGAGGGGCAGAAGAAGGAGGAAGGCCCCCAGCCGCCTGCCAGAATCCTGGAAGACAGGTGAATAAATGGCAAAGAGCCTGCCCAGGACTGCGGAATTCATATGATGTGTCCATTCCGTAAGCAGCGCCTGGGAGCCAGCCCCCGTCCCAGGCAGGGTGTGACCCCTGGGGCTGACTTCCAGCTCCGGGCACCAGCTTGGCCTGAGTTCCATCAGGTCCTCTCAGGCCTCAGTCACCCAACAGTTAATGCATTTTTCCTGACTGACAACAAGCTCAACACCACAACAGTCAACTATTTTTATCTCCGGATTAATCACAAAAGGCTAACGCTTCCACCTTCCCTGTGATTAAAAATTAGGAGACCAAGCTCTACAGTGGTTCAGGATAATAACCAATCCTGGGAGGAGCTGGGGTGGATGAATAATGCATCTCCAGGCTCCGGCTGCTCGAGACGTTCTCCCCGCCTGGCCCCCCAGTTTCAGGCTGGGTCTGAATGGGGAGGTAACGAGAGGTCCCCTCCCGTCGGGAGCCACAGCTGCCAAGAAGGACTGTTGATTTCTATTCAGCCCGCTGCCCCCAAGCCTTCCCCTCTCATCCCCCACCACCCTCACCCACCCCAGCCCCATCCGCACCTGTCTCTTATACACATCTAGATGTGTATAAGAGACAGAGGTCACCCAGCACACAGGGGCTGGCCTCGAGTGAACAGACAAGAAGAGTGACTGGCTGGAGGAAGGAGAAGAGGCGGGAGATGGGAGAGCTGAAGGGTCGGCAGCAATAGCAGACGAAGGACAGGCTGCAGTGTCACTCACACCCGATGGCCCAGGTTCCAGCTCCTTGCTGGATCCCGCTGCACGTTCACATCTCTGAAAGTTCTCAACTTGAAGGTTTACGTGGGGGAATTACTGTATCGTGTATTTATCCATTTATTGTCTAACTCTTCCACTGGAATATAAATCCACTTAGGCAGTAGTTTTGCATCCCTGCTGCTTCAAACAGGGCCAGGTACACAGTGGGTACTCAGGGTGGATTTTCCGAATGCCTGCTGGCCCTGAGAAGCTGACTGAAAAAGCAGGTGTCTTCACAGCCTGTGGTTCCGCACTTTAGCCATCAGGTGGCGCATCGATGCGCTCGAGGCCTCTGAATGCGAGGATCACACAGGACTCAGAACCTGACAACGGGGGCAGACTGGAAAAAGTGAGGAAAGTAAGATGTGAATGGCAGAAACCTTCCTCCTCTCCCTTAGCAGACATCTCTCCAGCACACACTGGGAGCCAGGCCTGTGCTCCATCGAGCCCTCTGAAGTCAGGCTGGGGGACGGGAATGCGGGGTCTGAATGCATTGAGATAAAGAGCCAGGACCCAGGCAGGAGGTTTGACCAGAGCTCCGGGTTATGGGCAGGGCTGTGTGCTTCTCTGATGCTGGTAGGGTGTACATATCACAGGGTCAGACAAACTTGGTTCTAAATTCCAGCCTTTACCTTCTGTGTTATTTAGCCAAGTCATTTGCTCTCTCTGAGCCCCCGTTTCCTAACCTATAAAGTGGAAGTCCTAATAACAGCTGTTTAGAACGATGTGTGTGTGTTTGCGACCCCATGGACTATAGCCTGCCAGGCTCCTCTCTCCATGAGATTTTCCAGGCAAGAAACAAGCATGCCTACGCACTCACAGAACACAGTCCCACTCCCCTCTCCCCTCCTCTAACCCGATATTATAAACACAGCATGGAGGAAAGGTCCAGCCTCGCTGTGCTTGCTTTTTAGAAAGGCCTCCTTGCTCTCCATGCCTTGATCACAGGCTGGTTCACTGAGCAAAGGCCCAGAGACAGCCTGTTCTCAAAACTGGTCTCACAGCAGAACCCGCTGGGAGCATTTATTTTTGGTTTTGGTCGCACCACATGGCTTGTAGGATCTTAGTTCCCTGACCAGGGATTGAACCAATGCCCCCTGCAGTGGAAGCATGGCGTCCTAACCACTGGACCACCCGGGAAGTCCCTTCTCTGGGAGCTTTAAAAAGCCCCGATGCTCTGGTCCACCTCCTGAGATGGAGATGCAGCTGCTCAGGGTGTAGCCTGGCGACAGGACGTTTAAAACCTCTCTGGGAATATCGTACATTGCAGTGAGAACCACTGTCTCAGGCCCAAGGCCGGTCAGTGCTAAGGAATGTTCGAGATCCCCTGGTGTACGTTCACATTAGGTGGCTGAGGAAACAAAACCGGACAGGGAGCTGCATTGCCACTCCAGCCTCTGATTTAGGGCAATTTCCACAATTCTGCCCCCTCAATTCGACCCTGCGGAGGCCTCAGGGACAAAACGGCCAGGTGTTGATGCTGTTACCAAAGCTTCGGGTGGTCGTTTCCAGTTTCCCTGACCCTCAGCAGAGCTCAGTCTGAGTACCTCCATCCTGGGTGGTTCAAGGGGAGGCAACAGAGAGAGGAAGCAGGAGGCCAGCCCTGCTGGAAGGGTGGCTCGAAGCACAGAGATAAGATCCCCTCACACACACTGTCACACCCACCCCCCATTTACCGCAAGCCCTCATCCGCCTCCCTGTGGCTCTCTGGCCCCAGAGCACCAGGAGGCCTCCGGCACTAATGAGGGGGTAAGGGGAGGGTGGGGTGGGGGGCTGGCCTCATCATCCAGCCCACACCCACCATCTGCTTGCACCCAGGGCCCCCTGGGAGGCTGGGCAGGGTTGAATGAGGCCATCTTCTTCCCCGGGCCAGGATCACAGTAGAGACCTGAGGCTGATGAAAGCAGCTTGGAAGCCCGAAGGGATTTTCCCCTCAGCAATAGAAACTTGAGGGTTGGCACCAGCCAGGCCATGGTTCTGAACCAGGCTTCCTGGAGACCGGGAAGGGACAGGCAGGGGCACTGGCTCAAGGCATGCATCTCAGGATACTTACCTGCCCCAGAGCCTCCTGGAAAGAAGGGGAAAGTGTTAATCACTCAGTCATGTCTGACCCTTTGCAACCCCATGGACTGTGCCCACCAGGCTCCTCTGTCATGGGATTGTCCAGGCAAGAATACTGAAGTGGGTTGCCATTTCCTTGTCCAGGGGATCTTCCCGACCCAGGGATCGAACCCAGTTCTCCTGCATTGCGGGCAGATTCTTAACCATCTGAGCCACCAGGCGTTTCTTTCTTTCTTTTAAGACTGATTTATTTATGGCTGTGCTGGGTCTTCACTGCTAAGCACAGTCTCTCATTGCGGCAAGCAGAGCCTGCTGCCTTTGCCTAAAGGTGCAGAAGCTCGCTTGGGGCCGGAGTGGGAGGATGGACTTCCTCTGGCGACTGGACAAAGAAGGCCTTTTGCATGAAGACCTCAGCCCTCACCTGACGACCGTCATCCATTCACTGAGCAAACACACAGCTCAGCCCTCCTCAGGCCTCCAGAACTGACTCACCAGCCCTTCCCCAGGGAGAAGACCAGGGACCCATCAGGGGGTCTCCAGGGAGCACCCTGCCCCTTCTGGTTTGTCCAGGGAGGAGAGACAGGGCGCAGCACAGGCCTGAGACCCTCGAGCTGCCACAAGCACGAACCTCAGAAGAGGCTCTGTGACCTTCCGCCAGCCACTTAACTTCTCTGGGCCCCTTCTCCAAACAGTGGTCATCCATCACTGTCAGTACCCACGCAGCATTCCATGGTTGTCATGGGGATCAGAGACGTGACTGCGCTTTAGCAAAGGTTTATGGAGCCTGCGCCAGGCACCGGGCCCGAGCTGGGCTCCGTGGGAGGCGTCACGCTCCTCCTGGCAGCCCCATGTCTCAGCAGGACCGCACTGCCATGAAATAGAGAGGAAGGACCAAGCAGGAGAGATTCATTCCAGCTCCGGGAGGAGGGAGTTGGAGCCGCTCTGGGAGAATCAGCTCCAAAGGTGATGCTCACGGTGGCAAAGCTCTTTGGAACACTGTCTCAGACTCGAAAGTTTGCCTGTCACCTGTCCCTTTTGAGGGAAGTGGCCAGCCTGGTGCTCCAAGTGTCGGGGGACCTGCTTCCAGCCCTGGCCCCCTCCACTCGATCGCTGTGTGACCTTGAGCAAGTCATTTAATCCCACTGAGCCTTGGTTTCCGGATCTGGGTAATTGGGATAATGATGTTTACCTCGCAAGACTGCGGTAAGGATTAAATCAGATGACAGATGTGACAGGGCTTTGTTTTCAAAGAGAGAAGTTGGGAAGGAGGATAGGGTCCAGGCAGCAGTGGCATGCTCTCCGATCTGCAAATCGCAGCTAATGACGCCTGCCCTGTCCCCTCGCAGGGTGCCGCGCGGAATGAGACGATGACATGAGCGTCCTCTGCAAATAAACACGCAACACCTCTGTCGAGATTACTGCTGTCGTCGCTGTTGTTGTTATAATGCAAGAGGATTATACATTTTATTAAAGGATGATAATTACTGTTTCTCAGCGGCTCCATAAAATCCACTCAGCCTTGCCCGAGAGGAGGGGTGCGCTCAGCCTGACCTCTCCCCTCTCTCTCTCTCCCCACGCAGTGCCGCCCGACGACCCAGTGATCCTCGGGGGGCCTGTGATCAGCCTAAGGGCTGGGGACCCCCTCAACCTCACCTGCCATGCAGACAATGCCAAGCCTGCTGCCTCCATCATCTGGCTGAGGAAGGGAGAGGTGATCAACGGGGCCACCTACTCCAAGGTGAGGCGGGGTTGCGGGGGTGTGGAGGAGGGGAAGCGGGGCAGGGGGCAGGGCACAGCTCTCCCCATCTCTTTGCAGCTCTTGGCTCTGCCTGTGTGACTTCGTGTCACCTTTGGCTCCTAGCGCTTTGTCTCTCTGCGTCTCTTTCTCTCTCTCTCTCTCTCTCTCTCTCTCTCTCTCTCTCCCTCTCCCTCTGTCACTTTTTCTCTCGAGTGCTCTGGGTCTATTTATCCGACCTTTTCTGTCTCTCCTCCTCCTCCTGTCTTTCCTGGCGGAATTGCTGGGCATGGTGACAAGGCTAAGAATGGAGTATGGTCAGAAGAAGCAACCCAGGGAGAGAGGTGGACAGAGCAGAGGGTTGCCAGATGAAATACAGGACGTCCAGTTAAAAGCGAATCTCAGGTTTGTTGTTGAGTTGCTCGGTCGTGTCTGACTCCCTGCAACCCCACAGACCGCAGCACGCCAGGCTTCACTGTCCAACACTATCTCCCTGAATTTGCTCAAACTCGTGTCCATTAAGTCGATGATGCCACCCAACCATCTCATCCTGTCGCCCCCTTCTCGTTCTGCCCTCAATCTTTCCCAGGCTCAGGGTCTTTTCCAATGAGTCGTTTCCTCGCATCAGGTGGCCAAAGGATTGGAGCTTCAGCATCAGTCCTTCTAATGAATATTCAGGGTTGATTTCCTTTAGGATTGACTGGTTTGATCTCCTTGCAGTCCAAGGGAATCTCAAGAGTCTTTTCCAGCACCACAGTTCAAAAGCATCAATTCTAAACAACCAATAACTTTTCAGTGTAAGTGTGTTCCAAATATTGCACGGGCCATACTTATAGTAAAGATTATTCATCGTTTAACCGAAGTTCAAATTTAACTGATGTCTGTATTCTCATTCGCTCAATCTGTCCACCTTCACAGTGCTGCAAGCTGAAGCTGTTTAGGTGTTTCCTGTCCCAGGTACCTGGCTCAGGGGTCAAGGAGGGCTGAGTGCAGCCCATAATCCCTTACCAGCCCTGCAGCTGCTGTGCCTACCTGCTGTGGTGCTTTTCTCTAGTTCACACAAGGTGCTGTGAGCTGAAGGGCTTCCCAGGTGGTGCTCAAGGTAAAGAAGCTACCTGCCAAAGCAGGAGATGTAGGAGACACGGGTTGGATCCCTGGGTCGGGAAGATCCCCTGGAGGAGGGCACGGCAACCCACTCTGGTATTCTTGCCTGGAGAATCCCATGGACAGAGGACCCTGGTGGGCTACAGTCCATAGGATCGCACAGAGTCAGACATGACTAAGATGACTTAGCACACATTCAACCTAAACTGCCTCCATAAAGGCCCCCTGTCCAAATATGTGCCAGTGAGGATTAGGGCTTCACCCCATGAAATCTAGGGGGACTATATATATATATACATCGCAGATGCAGAAACGAAGGCAGAGCGAGAGCGCTGACGTGGCTATGACATGTGATGGAGCTCGGGTGTGAACCAGGTTTGTAGGATTCCAAGGCCTGCTCTACTATGCTCACCCAGGAAATATGCCGTGCAGATCCAGCGAGGGAAGGCCGTGATCCTAACAGCCATGCTTCCCTCTGCTCATTCACGACCATCCTCTGAGGCAGGTGTCATTGCTCCCATTGTACAGATGGGGACCATGAGGCACGGCAATAGAGAGAGAGAGAGAGAGAGATACATAGATAGATCTCAGGGGCCTGGCAGCTCTGCCAAGTATAGACCTGTGACTTGGGCTTATGGAGAAGGATGGATGACCCAGCAGCTCCCATGGACTCAGCCCTGGGGGCTGTCAGAGCCCAGCCCTCTGCAGCTCCCTCTCCCCCAGGACTGCAGGTGCCACTGACCTCGGCAACTGTGATGTCCCAAAGACAGAGCAACCCCAGACTGGTTGTGCAAGAGAAGAGGCTCGGGGCATGAGCAGCTGAGACAGAGACAGAGAGACTGGGAGAGAGAGAGGCTGAGAGGACATTCATGTGCAACAGTCAAGCAGGATTCACAGTCTACAGGAAAAATCCCACGGGGCCACCCTGACAGCCCTCGAGGCTAATGCCTCAGCATCTGTCACATGGTAAGTGGTTAAGCCCCTGAGCCTGGCAGCTGGGAAGCCAGCATCCAGGTTCCACCACCGTCTAGCTCTGTGGCCATGGGCAAGCTAGCTAAACTTGCTGTGCCTTAGGGTTCCCATCTGTACAATGGACCAATGGCACCTACCTCAGAGGATGGTCATGAATGAGCAGAGGGAAGTATGGCTGAGGGAAGGATCACTGCCTTCCCTCACTGGATCTGCACAGCGCATTTCCTGGGTGAGAGTGTTAGTGTCATCATAGAGCAGGCCTTGGGGGTGCTACAAACCTGGTTCACACCTGAGCTCCACCACATATCATGGTAACATCAGATCTCTGCCTCAATTTCCCCATCTGCAAAATGGGATGATGATAATAGGTATTATGACATAACAGGTGTCCATGTAATATGGACACCTGTTACAATTGCTGTGAGACTTAAGAAGAATAATGCATTTAAGCACCGCAGCAGAGAGTAGCCCGGCTCGCTGCAACTAGAGAAAGCCCCATGCACAGCAATGAAGACCCAGCACAGCCAAAAAAAAAAAAAAAAGAATAGTGTATTGAAAGTAAGGGCTTTGTACACATTCGCTAGCAGCCTTGGCTCCTTCCTCCGAGAGCCCTGTCTACCCCTACCCGTCTCCCGCCCCCTGCAGAGGTCACTCAGAAGGCCAGGTTTTGTTTTGCTGCTCCACCATGTGGCCTGCAGGGGAAGGATGCTCCACCAGCCCCCACCCCCAACCCAGCATAGGCGGGGGTGCCTCTCCCTGAACCCAGGACAGCCAGATCCCTCGTAGCCCAGGTGCCTGGGTGAGTGCTCGCGACTCCCACCGGGTGTCTGGCTGCAGAAGCATGGGAGTTGATGAAAAGCCATCTCTCCAAGTCCTCTCTTCCTGGACACCCAGCCTCAGGCCGTCTTCTCTGGGCCTGGCACCAGAATGGAGGCCACGTGGTGGTCATCTGGAAGGCAGACCTGGGGAGGCAGGACAGGTTGTGGAAGAGGAAGCCAGTTTGTGCTGAGACCAGAGAAAAACCTTCCCTGGGAGCCAGGTTCCTGCTCCATCTGCTGCTCCCCAGCAGCTGCAGCGGCCAGGTGGAAGGAGGAGGCCTTGACCCTGAAACAGTGGACGGAGGAGGGTCGCTTGACCTTGGATGTCCACAGTCGTGTACATGTCTGCCTTGAAGCCCCTGACCTTCCGGCCCTGTGCCTCTGCTACTTCCAACTTCAGACTGCTGCCTGCCCCAGGGGTGCCCACCCACCACCACCAGGACCACAAGACTTATTAGAGCCCAAGCTACGGATGAGTTCTCTGGCACAGCACCTCTCAGGGCCTCCCTGCACCTCAGCTCTGCACTCTGTCCCCAGCTGCCCCGTAGCATCCCCCGCCCCCTGCATCCCAGCTGTTCATCTCAAGCACCTGGAGCCTCCACCAAGCTTCCAGCTGCCACTCATCCTGGCCTTCTTTGTGAGGAGCATCCCTCCTGGCCCCAGGACACAAAACTAGGGGTTAGTCCGTGAGGACACAGGTTCTGGGGACACATAGAGTGGCCCAAATCTCGCCTTCTCCGACAGCCCTTAGTGATAACAGGCCCCAGCGGATTCCCCAGGCAGCCTTAAAAGGGGAAGCAAAGAGAGATGAGGAAAAAAAGAAAAGAAAAATTAAGGGACACAGCAGGTGGTGAGTGAGGTGAGTGTGGAGGGAGAGGAGGAGGCCCTGTTGCCAGGCAATCAGGCCTGCAAGCCCTTTCCAGGCTGTTTGCATATCAATGAACATCCCAGATTTAGCACCAAGCTGGGGGCACCCACATTCCCTCCAAATCTTCCTCCCTCTCCAGTGGTCACCTCTGGCCTTGGGGAGCTCCGCCTGGCTCTCCACTGCCCAGCGGAAGCCCTGGGGGCAGCGGCCCACACTGGACACCCTAACACAGATGCAGTCTTCCTCTCCTGGAAAGCCTAAGGCTTCTCACCAAACCCCCTCCCCCACCGCCAACTACCACTGCTGATTGAATGCCAAGGGCCTGGCATCAGTGATGGGGGTGCACAGACAGGAAGCAGCGCGGGACAGGCAGGGTCCAGAGATGAGCCCTAGGCCACTGGGACAGTGGGGAAAGCTCTGTGGAAGCTAGTGGGTCTGCAGCCAATGGACACACACCCAGGAAGACCCCTGCCCTGGCATGTTCACCCCTGAACAGGTGAGATATATATGCCCACTCCTGGTCCATATCTCAGACACAGCTGGGACCCACAAGAGAGGTCATCAGGGTCACACTAGTGCCCAGCAAGCTGCAGGGCGCGCTGCCCTAGGACTTGGAGGTGGTGGCCCCAGAAATGAGCGACTCAGCACTATAACCCACTTACCCTCTGGCTGAGGGTGAGCTAACGATGGTTTCCAAGCAGGAGGTGGGGGTGTTGGGGCCCTGTGTGTCCCCAGAGCCAACTTCAGGAGAGGGAAGCCAGAGAAGGGGCAGGAGGACAAGGAAAGAGGGGCTGTGACAAGAATCAGCAAATCAGAGAGTGTCTACCTGGCCTGTCTACCTGGCCTGGACCCCGGAGGTCCCAGGGCTTCATTTGCATGTGAGATGGGGGAGGTTGACAAGCCAGGCATGAAGGAAAAGAAAATAGAAAGCAGAGGCAAGGAGATGCGGAAGTAAAAAGGGAGGGAGGAAAAATCAGGGTGAGAAGACCCAGGCTCCTTCTTTGCCCCAAGCTCGCCCCCCGCCTCCCCCGCCAACCATGAAGGCTTTACAGACCAACCCCAACCAGAGCTAGGAGGGGTCCTCCCTGGGGGAGCGGGCGCTGTGCCCTCCCCCGGGTTTAATGAACACATCTCCCCATCTCTAATTAGGTGGAACAAACAACTTGAACCAGAATTTTTATTTCCCAGAAAAGCACACGCCTGGACACAGTAAATATGTCATTAATCATCTTTCCGGGCGAGGAGCACCCTGGGTGCGGGGAGCGGGCAGCAGCCAGGGGCCTAATTAGGAGCTCGGGCCCTTGACTTCCCTCCTACCGGCACCCAGATGGCCCTGCTCCCCAACACCCCACGAGCAGATCAATCCGAGGGTACCCCGGCAGACTAAAATTTATGTAAACGTCCCTGGTTAGCACAACGGGAAAGTAAAGAAAAGCAAAGAAAAGCGGGAAAGAACAAAAGGATCTTCCTCCCCACCTCCCCTACCCCAACCCCGCGGTCTTATTTTCATCCAGGAAATTGTGCTTATTATCGCTTGGCTATTTATAGACGCGTGAGGTCTGCTGAGCCAGGAGCCAGCCGGTTACTATGGTGCAGCGGAGAGGTTCCGGCTGGGCCGGTTGACACCGTGCCCACTCTGACCCCACTCCTGGGGCCAGCCTCCAGATTAGCACCCTGGCCCGGAGGCTGAGCTCCAGACAGTCAGCCCTCGGGCTTCTGGGACTGACCTGACACCCTCCCCCAGCCTCTCTCCCAGATCCCTCTGCGGCAGGGCTGAGACCACCGCCCGCCGGCCCAGAAAAGATGGATGAGAGCAGGCCTGGGCCCGGGCGGTCTCCTCCAGCAGAGTTCTCCTCTGCTGCCCTGCTCTGTGGTGTCCCCGCACCTGAGTCTGGCCTTGTCTGCAGCGGGATGCGGTGTCCTAGATGGAGGCTCTGAGCCTGCTCTCCTAGTGCAGGCCACGGAACTGAGGACCCAGAGTCGGGGTCCAGCTGCCTGTGGTAGCCGGTGCTTAGTTGCTCAGGCGTGTCCGACTCTTTGTCACCCCATGGACTACAGCCCACCAGCTTCCTCTGCCCATGGGATTCTCCAGGCAAGAATACTGGAGTGGGTTGCCATGCCCTCCACCAGAGGATCTTCCCAACCCAGGGATGAGGTCTCCCACGTTGCAGACAGATTCTTTACCAGCTGAGCCACCAGGGAAGCCCAAGAATACTGGAGTGGGTAGCCTATCCCTTCTTCAGAGGATCTTCCCAAGCCAGGAATCAAACCAGGGTCTCCTGCATAGCAGGCGGATTCTTTACCAGCTGAGCCACCAGGGAAGCCCTCAGCTGCCTACATATCTCTACTAAAGGGAGGCTACTTAATCTGCTAACTGTTGCTATCTCAAAGAGGGGATCACACCACCCCTCTGGCTTACAGGTCCTCAGGAAGCTGCAGTGGGGAGGTCGTGGCTCAGAGCTCACCATTCGCCTATGCAAATCCCTGCCCTGCCCAGAGAGTTCCTGACTCACTCTAAACTCAGTTTTCTCTCCAGTTATTTGGGAGACAAGGCTCCCTTCCTTCCAGGGTCCTACAAGGATCAGAGACGATGTTGTGGTTATTTTCAGGGAGGTTTTGAGGAAGTAGAGTCTATCCATCTCTTCCTCAGCTCCAATAATGGGGAAAGTAAGAGCAAAGTTCCTTCCTGGGGTGTACTTGTTAGACCCGGAGAAGGCCTAATCACCGGAACCAGTGTCCGACTCTTTGTCACCCCATGGACTACAGCCCACCAGCTTCCTCTGCCCATGGGATTCTCCAGGCAAGAATACTGGAGTGGGTTGCCATGCCCTCCACCAGAGGATCTTCCCAACCCAGGGATGAGGTCTCCCACGTTGCAGACAGATTCTTTACCAGCTGAGCCACCAGGGAAGCCCAAGAATACTGGAGTGGGTAGCCTATCCCTTCTTCAGAGGATCTTCCCAAGCCAGGAATCAAACCAGGGTCTCCTGCATAGCAGGCGGATTCTTTACCAGCTGAGCCACCAGGGAAGCCCTCAGCTGCCTACATATCTCTACTAAAGGGAGGCTACTTAATCTGCTAACTGTTGCTATCTCAAAGAGGGGATCACACCACCCCTCTGGCTTACAGGTCCTCAGGAAGCTGCAGTGGGGAGGTCGTGGCTCAGAGCTCACCATTCGCCTATGCAAATCCCTGCCCTGCCCAGAGAGTTCCTGACTCACTCTAAACTCAGTTTTCTCTCCAGTTATTTGGGAGACAAGGCTCCCTTCCTTCCAGGGTCCTACAAGGATCAGAGACGATGTTGTGGTTATTTTCAGGGAGGTTTTGAGGAAGTAGAGTCTATCCATCTCTTCCTCAGCTCCAATAATGGGGAAAGTAAGAGCAAAGTTCCTTCCTGGGGTGTACTTGTTAGACCAGGAGAAGGCCTAATCACCGGAACCGTCGTCCCACAGATCACCAAGACCAGGAATTCAATGCAAACCGCAAGAGGATTTTATTGAACCGGCGCGCCGGGGTTCGAACTCCTCGGGAGGAGTGAACCCAGAACACTGGTCGCAAAGGATTCTTATACAGAAAAATCACAAGCAGGCGGGAATAGGGTTAGGACAATGTGATTGGGGGCCACAAGCAGGTACAGGTGGGGTGAGGACGTTTGATTGGTGGGCAAGGCTTAACCTTTACAGGGATAGGTCTGCAAGTTATTAAGTCGAAACGGCGACTGACCACCCCGCAGTGGTTGGCCAATTCTCAGGAAAAAACAGCCTCCAGGAAGGATTAACAGAAAAATAACCATTCTGGGTGGGGGGCTTCTGCAAAGATCAGGAGACCATGAGTCATCAGATAAGGGGCAGGCTATTTTCCATGAGGTATGGCCTGCCTCTGGGGTTTTAACAGGACAAAGAAAACTTTTTAAAATTTAACTTTTTCCCTTCATACTGAGCAAGTCCAGCCCCCACCCCAAACCAAAATGGCCCTCCTGCCCACTGCACCTCCCCAGTGGGCACCCACACTCATGGGCCACCAGGGAGTCAAGGGTGCAGGGTTACCAAACTGATGGGGCAGTAGCTGGAGGTGGTCTCAGCTGGGGGAGTGGGTACCGGCAATGAAGAACAGCTGCCATGAGGAATCAGCACGTGGTCTAGGGGAAGACAGGGGACTTTTAGGCCTGTGTTAGTTTCTAGGGCTGCTATAACAAAGTACCACAACTTGGTTCTTCAAACAACCAAAATGTATTGGCTCACCCTTGTAGAGGTGAAAATGCTGAAGTCAAGGCATGGGCAGAGCCGCGCTTCTTCCAAAGGCCCCAGGGAGCATCTTCTCACCTCTTCTAGTTCCTAGGGGCTCCTGGCTTTCCTGAGCTCGTGGCAGCATCATTCCAGTTTCTGCCTCCTCCTTCCCACGGCCTCCTTCCTTGTTTCTCCTTGTCTTGTCTTCTTTTTTACAAGGACACCCATCATTGGCTTTAAAGCCCACGCTACATCCAGGGATATCGTGTCTCAAAATCCTTAACTAATGACTGATTAGGCAATGGCCCCCCACTCCAGTACTCTTGCCTGGAAAATCCCATGGACCGAGGAGCCTGATGGGCTGCAGTCCATGGGTTCACTAAGAGTCAGACATGACTGAGCGACTTCGCTTCCACTTTTCACTTTCATGCTTTGGAGAAGGAAATGGCAACCCACTCCAGTGTTCTTGCCTGAAGAATCCCAGGGACCGGGGAGCTTTGTGGGCTGCCGTCTATGGGGTCGCACAGAGTTGGCCACGACTGAAGCGACTTAGCAGCAGCAGCAACAACTAAGTTGTGAAGGCCCTGTTTCCAAATAATTTCACATTTTGAGGTTCAGGGTGGACATGAATTTGGGTGGATGCTCTCCAGTACAGTCCAGGAACCTGTTACTTACGTGACTACCACCAATTTGAAGTGAGTTTAATCAAGCTCCACAGTCTCTCTTGATCACACCTGTTTTTTCAACTGCTAAATGAAAGACGATGGCACCTGTCGTGTCTGTGGCTTAGTCTGAGCTCCAATGAGGTCTCGTAGTGAAATGACTGAAAAGTTGAGGGTTTATACAGGTAAGGTAATGAGATGGTCAGTGTGCGCTGATTCTTCACGCATCTCCACGCTAGCCCTGCCTTTACGCCTACTCCCCAAGCTGTGCACCCTTCTGCAGCCAGCATGATTCCTGGGGCCACAGCACCTGTTATCCCCATCTCAGCACTCCCTACAGACCCAGAGACACCCCCAGACCAGAGGTAGAATAGTTACAAGTTCATTTCTACATAGCACCACAGCCTGGTTTCCACTGGGCCCAAGCTGGTTTCTTTCGTGTCTGGGTGGGCAGGTCATTTTCCAGTTCCTTTTTCCTCCTGAAGCCTGGCGCTCAGCCAGGCCAGGGAGCCAATGGTGACCCGTGGCTCTGCATGGAGGTGGGCACCCCCGGGTGTCCTGAGCTGACCTACCTCTTTTCACAGAGCTCCTTCCTCCTCTCCGAGGTTGGCCGGTGTCCTGCCCCACCCGCCCAGCTGTCACAGTGGTGAGTGACCTGGGGCCTTCTTTCTCCCCACCCGACCCATAGACCCTCCTCCGAGACGGCAAGCGTGAGAGCATCGTGAGCACCCTCTTCATCTCCCCCGGCGATGTGGAGAACGGGCAGAGCATTGTATGCCGAGCCACCAACAAAGCTATCCCCGGAGGGAAGGAGACCTCAGTCACCATCGACATCCAGCGTGAGTACCGACCTGGCCGGGGGCAGGGACCATCCGGCACTCCTGCCCGGAGCACAGGTAGGGGAAGTAGCCAGGCCAGGGCCAGACCCCTGAAGGATGGCTGGAGGCAGGACCTAGATCCGCCCATCCTAGGGGCTATCGAGTTTGTCTGGCACCCAAGGACCGTTTTGTCCTTCTTACTGTCACAGGTGAGGGTGACAGTCCCCTTAGAAACATCACTGGGGACTCCCTGGCAGTCCCGTGGTTAAGACTCCACTTCCGCCACAAGAGGCACAGGTTCAATCCTTGGTTTTGCATTGACCTTCTTCACCAGCTATTAAACTCCCTCCACCTCCATCCACACCAAGCAGAGGCTCTTCCATTCCCCATCCAATGAGAGCCAGGATCACCAGGGCTCTGGGCAGGCCAAGGACCAGGGTGGTGGGAGGGAGGCTCTCGCTTTTAAGGTCGTGTAAGTTCAAGGTCACCCTGGGAGGACTGTCTCCCTCCCCTGCCCCAGTCCAGGCTCCACTGTCCACACCCACCTGCTTCTTTCCTGTAGCAGATATGGTATCAAGCCTCAGGCCTGACTATGGAAAGAAAGCAGATGTGGGGGGGATGGGGTAGTCTACGGCCCAGAAAGGCTCTACTACCCGTGAGCTGTGTGGGCCTGAGCTGGTCATGTCACCCTGGTGACGCCGGTTCCTAGTCTCATTTGACTGAGTGACGTCCAGGGTCTCTTCTTGCCCTGGGATTGACCATGAATCAGAGGTCTCTCCAGACACAAGTCAAATCTGGGAGGAATGAGGGAGAGAGCCACAGACATCCAAGCCTCCTGTCCCAGGCTGCCTGTCGTGGCCACTGTGCAGCCCCTCCATCCTCTCCCTCCACCCCCGCCCAGCTGGTCAGGAGGCCTGTGCCAGCCACAGAACCCCCACGGAAGAAACCACCGGGTCGGCGCTTGGGGCCTGGCAGGAGAGCCTTGGGGGGAGCTATGTTTCTGCATCACAAAGCAGAACCTTTCTGTCAACAAGAAAGTCATCATCATTCCAACAGCCCACCGACTATTAAAACATGTTCCCCTGAACACACGCTGATACCATGATGGATTTACCAGGACGCACAGACAACAGTCTGCCCCAGAGGAGGATCCCGGCCTTGCCAGGTGTCTGGGCCTCACTGATTTTCTTTTCAGGGACATCTCAGCCACCCCGGGAGGGAGGCAACAAGAATGAGGTCAAAGTGAAGCTGAGAATCCAGGTGCCCAGTTTCCTAGATAGGCCCCGTGCGAGGCAGTCCAGAGTCGTGGTTGGAATTCTGGCTCTGCCACTTACTGAGTGATCCTGGGCTGGTTATTTCACCTCTCTGTGCCTCAGTTTCCTCATCTGTATGTGGAGGTGCTTGGCTGGTACATACACTGGCTGGAAGGATTCAGTTAAAGCATTCGGGCAGTGACCTCAGCGCAGCACCCAGCTCCTGTCATGGGGGTGCAGCTGACCCTCCCTGGCGCCCCCAGACCCCACAGGGAGGGGAGGTCTGCACCCACTCGTCCCCCTCCCCAAGGCGTCTGCACGCGCCTGTTGAGCAAAAGAGCAGGCTCTCTGCCCCCTCCCTCCTGCTCCCCACCTCCCACCCCCACGCATCCCTTTGTTCATTCAGTAAGCGTCCAGCTGTTTACTGTGGACACCACAGGCTGGATCAGAGCTGCCTTTGCAAACCTGCTCATTTTCTCAGTCAACCAAGAAGTATCCAAACTCAGCAAAAACACATTTGTTGTTTGTTTCCCTTGGTCTTTAGATGTTACCCAACGGAAGACAAAGCCCCCAGATTGAGTAATGGGAGAGAAAGCTTAACACCCCCAAAGTCTTGCTGCATCTGGACTCTGCATCCAGCTGCCAAGCTTCAAATGGATGTGTTATAAAATCACTGAGTCATGGAGTTTCTCTCCTTTCTCATCCCTTCCTGGATGTAATACTTCCCCTGAACGTGCGTGCATGTGAGCGCACACACACACACACACACACATATACGCGTGCGGAGACAGGCTGCTGATGGAAACTCTAACAGACTCTCAGCTGAAACATCTGTTCAGTGCAATCTCAGTTCCGCCAGTTACATCAAAGCTGCCCCCTTGCAAGTTATGCAACTGACATCACAAATGGGATTAAAATCATGTTTAATAGTCGGATATGACATAAACTATTTATACCTTCGGAGCCTGGTGGACTTCTGAAAATTCATATCCTGCACATGCAGAGGAGAAGTGTGGAGAGAGGGGTGTGGGCACCTCTGGGCCTGGGGTGGAGGCTCAGATGAGACCTGCCAGTGTGGAAGGTTCCCAGGGTGTGCAGGGAGCCTGTTTTCCTGGGTACCGAGGATGCGGCAAAGAGGTGGGGAAGCTTCAGGAGACAGGCGTCTACAGGATAACTGAGAAGGGCACCTCGGTGGTAGAGGAGGGGAGCAGGGGAGAGGGGCAGGCAGGGGAGGGAGCAGACAGCCGGAAGGGTCCTCCAGCAGGTGTGTGTTTCGTCTCTCTGTCCCTGAAAGTCTCACCACTTTATAAAGGACAGCCAGGTGGGGACCGGCCTCCTGGAGCTGCCCCGCACGTTCTGTGCTGGTTCTAGAAGCTGTTGAACTGGTGGTTCTCAGCTGGGTGGGCCAGCAGACAGCCCACTCAGGTGATGGGGAAGAGCCAGGAGGAGGCTGGCAGGGTTCTGGGGGTGTAGCTGTCTTGGGACATATGGGCAGAGCTCTCAAGGCAAGTCCTGGCCATGCATCTTTGGGTCCGCTGGAGTCATGCTTTAAAAACCAATGTAGAAAGAAAATAAAATAAAAACCAATGTAGAGAGCTTCCCTGGTCGCTCAGTGGTAAAGAATCTGCCTGCTAAGGCGGGAGATGTAGGTTCAGTCCTTGCTCCAGGAAGATCCCATGTACTACAGAGCAACTGAGCCTTTGCACCACAATTACTGAGCCTGCGCTCAGGAGCCTGGGAGCCACAGCTGCCAAACCCATGTGCCGCAACTGCTGAAACCCACGCACCCCAGGGCCTGTGCTCCGCAGGAAGAGGAGCCTGCTCGCTGCGTTAGGGAGTAGTCCCTGCTCGCTGCAACTATACAAAAGCCCACGCAGCAACAAAGACCCAGCACAGCCAAATAAATACAAACATTTTTGAAATAATTCCTATTTTAAAGTAAATGAATAAAAACCAATTTTGAGGTCACTGAAGTAGCCAACACTTCCCCACAACTGACTCTCCAGGAAAAGGCAAGCAAGTCATAGGAGACGTTCCCAGAATTATGGTCCCATCCAGAACGGATGTGGGAACAGCTCCAGCTTGGCTGACCACCTGATGCTGTCAGGAAGCAGCATTCTCTCCTGCGTCTTAACAAGCTGTCTGCACACCCCAGTGCAACCCTGTGGGTCATCTCTCCTCAGGCCCGGCACCCCAACAGGCAGCTTGAACACCAGCAGGGCACAGGGAGGGCACGCTGCCAAGCAGTCCCAGCTCCGGGGTGGGTGAGGCTCCGTCTGCCGCTGGGTGGCTGCACAGTTGACTCTGGAGGGGCTCAGGGAGCCCTCTGTCGTCTCAGACAGGAGCTGGGCCAGGTAGCTGGAGTCTTGCTCCCCCGGTGATTCCCTTCATGTGCACTCAGAGCAGGTTAGCATTTTCCAGACAGTCTCTGAGAAACCAGCTGTCTTACTTCTTTTTCTGAAAATGGGGCGAACCCCCCGCAAGTCCTCCTGCCCTCCCAGCATAGAGCTGTGCCATAGATGAGGTCTGGCAGAAGATGCGGCCCCAGGGCCTGACTAGGACCCAGGGACCAAGCTGCCCTCTTCACTCAGCCTAGAGCTGAGCTCCAGCCAGACCTCCAGGCCTGTCATCTCCGCTCCCCTGGAACGTGGACCATGCCCGGGGCACTAAGGCCTGGGCGCCTACCCTGGAGCACAGGGATGCCCGGCTTTCAGAGCGGGTCCTGAACTGGCTTCCCCCGAGCTCAGGAAGGCCAGGCCGACTTGGGGTCTCTTTCCAGGCTGATTCCCCACCTCTGATCTCTGCTCTGGATACCGCCTCCTCTGTTTCCAACTCTCCGTCATCCTGTCTCTTTCCTCTACTTCTCATTATTGTCTTTGGCTTTTTCCTCAGCACCTTATCACTTTCTGTCTCCATCTGTTCAGTCCCCCTTGGTCTTTTGGCCTTAAGTCTAAAATTTTTGTCTGATTGTGTGTCTCTCTGAACACGTGAGTCTCTGAGCCTATCCGTGTCCGTGTCTGCTCTTTGCTTCTCTCTCTCTCTCTCTCTCTCTCTCTCTCTCTCTCTCTCTCGGTCTCTCTCTTTCTCCTTCCGTCCCTCATCTTCACTTCTCTCCTGCATAGGCATCTCTCTGCCCCACATCCCTTCCCCATTTCCCTTCTGCATGACTTCTCTGTGTCTCCGTCTCCCGTCTCTCTCTACCTCTCTGACTTCCTGTTTCCTCCACCTCTGACCATTTTGCACTTAAGAGCCGGGCTTCATTGTGTTGAGTGACAAAGATGAGCCCTGCCTGGGGAGCTGAGGGCTGAGTGACACCTGTCAGGACTCAGCAGAGATGGTTAGGCTCGGGGAAGGCTGTAAGTGATGCACCTTTACACAAAGAGACGCAAGACGGATGTTTCAAAGGCAGAAAAATTCATATTTAAAGGGACTTAGTCTCCACATCCTCCTCGTGCGCCCTTTTCACACCTCTCTTTCCTGCAGTGGTTTGTTCGCCCAAAGCTGGAATGTAGGCAGCAAGCACCCTCTGGGGCCCAGACAGCCCTGCTTCCAGGGTGGCTGTTCCTTTAAACATGAGCCTTGAATCCATCCCTGATGCTGGGAAAGACTGAGGGCAGGAGGAGAAGGGGACAACAGAGTACGAGATGGTTGGATGGCATCACCGACTCAATGGACATGAACTTGAGCAAACTCCTGGAGACAGTGGAGGACAGGGAAGCCTGGCGTGCTGAAGTCCATGGGGTCACAAAGAGTTGGACACAACTTAGTGGCTGAACAACAATAACTTGAATCCCTAGCAGGAGTCCTGAGCCCACTGCCAGGACGCCCTGATTCGGGCACTTCCAGGGACGGAGGGAGCCCCCTGCCGAGGCCCCCAGCTTTCTGGGGACCACCAGGGGAGTGGCTGTTCTGAGAGACCCTGGGGGTGGAATTGCTGGCCTTTACCCTCATGTTCCCCCAAACCGAGGCGCACACAGCACCGCGGTCTGCAAGGGCACCTCTTCTCTCCGCAGACCCCCCACTTGTCAACCTGTCGGTGGAGCCGCAGCCAGTGTTGGAGGACAACGTGGTCACGTTCCACTGCTCTGCCAAGGCCAACCCCGCGGTCACCCAGTACAGGTGAGAGGCCCTGCCGCGGAGGCCCCCTCGACACCCCTGCCTGTCGCAGGGCTGTCACCTGCGGTCCAGGCGTCCAGCACGGTGCTTCACCCGCTGTAGGTGTCCGGGACCCTGCCCCAGCACACCCGTTCAGCCCTCCCTGGCCAGGTGGACTTTGCCCTGTCCTCATGAACACACACTCCCTTCCTCTGAGACAGAAGATGTCACTCTTTCTGTTTGCACCCCTTCTGTACCCCTTATTTCTGAAAGGAAGGAGACTCAGGAGAAAAGGCTAAAGCAAGCCATCACGGTCAGTCAGATCCAGATTCTAGTCCTGTGCTCGCCAAATCGGTCCCCTGGAAGGGTGGGGTTGCCAGGGCCGCCGGATTCATCATCCCCACGGCCCCCCTGCAGCTATTGCCTGCCGCACTGATGAACGTCTCACTATTTTTCACAAGCCCGTCCTTCCCTGTTGACGGCGGGAACTGCCATGTAGTCACTTACAGCCGTCAGCGTGGAGCTCGTGTGGCAGGCACTCACGCTCCAGAATGTGGGCTCGCCGACTCTGTAAACACACAGAGCTGCACCTCTGGGCCTCCTGCCTGGGCACCACCACTGCTCGAAACTTTCAGACGCCAGTGGCCTCGGAGGTGCTCCAGGGCACACTCAGACACTCCCTGCCACGGCCCTCACTCTGCCCCACTCCTTCCCCCAGCCCAGGCCTGATGGTGTCCCCACCACCACCACCACCACTGAGATGGTTAGGAAGCCCCAGCATCACCCAGTGCCAGGGATGCTGATGGTCCCAGACTCGGAAACAAACCTGCCGGTGGGAGTGGAAGACAGAGCCAAAGAGAGGCATCGTGGCCCCAGAGAGCAGAACCTGAGGAAACAGGTCAAAGAAGCAGCCAGCCAGAGGGTCAGGCTAGACACAGGCGATGCTCCCTGCGGTGCAGATAATTAATGCTGGAACCAGAAACCCAGGGAAAGCACAGAGCCTTTATCCTCGAGGATATTCTTAAATAGGATGAAAACCATGTGTCCTCTGGGTTTAGCCATTCATCGGGCTGGAGGCAGGAGAAAGATGAAATGACCTCAGGCTCCCTGGAGTCCCGCGGCCCCGTGGGTCCGGGCAGCAGGTCTGGCTTGGCTAGGACAATGACAGAGATGCAGCAAACATCTGTATTTTTCTCTGGGCTTCCACCCTGCACCTGCGAGGCCTGGGTTCCATCCACAAGCGGGCTTCTCTCTGCTGTTCACTCTGCTCACAGGCCCTACACACCAAGTGTTGCATGGCCAGAAGAGATCTCTCATGCCAGCTTCCCTGGGCACCCTTTCTCTCCCGCTGACACCCTACCCAAGCAGACCCACCCACATTCACCCTCATATCATGACAACTATAAGGGATAAGTCTACATTTGAAGAGATGATTGAGAAGCAAATGTGGCAAGATATTGACCATGTTTGGTGAGTCTAGACGAAGGGAGTATGGCAGTTTCCTGGATCGGTCTTGTGACTTCTCTATTACAAAGTTATGTTTGGTTTTTAAACTACAAAGTTAATGAGCCAGGACCTGCAGGTTTCCGTGGCTTCTGGGTCCCTGTGGTTTCCCTCTATCTCCATCCTTCCCCACAGCTCAGAGCCTGGTCAACTGTCAGTCACAGAGGAGGAGCCAGAGGCACAGGCCGGTGCCCCGCAGGTTTGACAGGTGTGGGCCTGCTCCTACTTGCCTCCTTCCCTCCTGGCCCTCCAGCTCACCAGAGGCCCCAGAATGCTTCAGTGTGGATCAGGCACCCTCCAGGGCTCCAGAGGCTTTCGGGGAGCCCTTATGGCCTCCAGGAACATGTCAGGGAGCCCCGGCGGCCCAGGAGGAAGGGGCTGGTAAGAGGAGGCGGGTGTCTGTGCCCAGCCCCTGTGGCTCAGCCTCTTGGCCTCCGAAAGGGCTCCTCCAGCAGGCAGATGGTCCTTCTAAATGCAGTGTTGGGATCCAAGAGGAAAGGACTTGAGCAATCTCAGCACTTGAGTACATGGATTTTTCCCAGCTGACCTGGACGGGATAAGAGATCTTTGTTTTTCAACTTCTGCCGTGGTCTTGATTGCTTCCTCCTGTTTCACACAAGAGATTGTGATCTCAGAAATCAGAGATGCGCCCTGGTCCACCCCAGCACCCCACAAGGGGCCCCGGGTGGAGGTGGGAGCCCATCCAACTGGACTCAGCCTCACTTGGGCTGGACCAGCCGCCTGGGGCCAGCACACCTGAGGCATGTCTCCACCTGCCTCTCTGCTCTCCTCTGAGGTCTCAGGGCCCCCACCCCAACACGCAGGGAACAGGGCGGGGGTCTAACAGTCAGTGTGAAAGGCGGGGCTGTGGAGGACAGCCTGTTGGCAGTGACACGCCAGCCTCCTGACTGTTTGATGTAAATAATTAATCCTCTTACATCTGCTCGGGCCAAATTACACATTGATTGGGAATGGGGCCAGCACACCTGAGGCATGTCTCCACCTGCCTCTCTGCTCTCCTCTGAGGTCTCAGGGCCCCCACCCCAACACGCAGGGAACAGGGCGGGGGTCTAACAGTCAGTGTGAAAGGCGGGGCTGTGGAGGACAGCCTGTTGGCAGTGACACGCCAGCCTCCTGACTGTTTGATGTAAATAATTAATCCTCTTACATCTGCTCGGGCCAAATTACACGTTGATTGGGAAAAGCTTAATCTGACTCCTGTTCCTGTTCCGAGGGGCTGGGCGAGGCGATGAAAACAGCGGTGCTGGGAGGGTGAAGGGACTGGAGGAAAGAGGAGGAGGAGGCCGAGCTGAGAAACTAGAGAAGAGAGGAGATAGGAGGGGAGATGAGACGGGGAGGCGGGACAGAGAGAGGAGATGGAGGGGAGCAGGGAGAGGGTGGGACTTGCTCCCTGGCTCACCCTGGTCGTGTGACCTGCTGCTTCAGTGAGTGGGTTGAGCTTCTGGGAGGGATGCCTCCGAGGGTTTTTGTTGTTGTTTTGGGTTTTTTTGTGGGGCTTGGGGGATACAGAAGAGGAATAAAGACAGGGAAGAAAAAGAGTGGCTGAGTGAGAGGTGAGCTGGGGACTCGTGGGGTGACCCCCAGAGACTCATCCCCACAGCTGGCCTCCTGGGACCCCGGGAGAAGACCATCTCTGAGTTCTTCTCAGTGCCCCCCTATTTCTAAGGTGGGGATCGGCCTGGGGAGCTGGGAGGCAGCATCTGCACAGCCGTCCAGCATCTCTTCAGCCTTCCTTCTTTGAATCTGAGAGGGGAAGGCAGACTGGTTGGGGGAAGAGGAGCCCTGTGTGGCCAGGAGTGCTGAGTTCCAGGCCAGAGAGCCCCAGCCATTCTGAGTTCCTGGGGGCCCCAGAAGGGAGCTTTCACCCTGCTTACACTGTGAGGGACCTCAGACGGGTGGGGAGAAAGCCCCCTCTTCCCCCCAGGAACCCCCAGTAATGGAAGAGGACTGCCCAGCAGAGCCTGCTCCCTGGGGCTGTGGGCAACCAGGGGCAGGAGGATCTCACCTGCCTCCTCCCCCCCAGCCGGCTGCTCCCTCCTCGTAGCATCCCATCACCTTCCCCATCATGGCTGCAGGGTGGGTGGAGCAGGGGCTGGACTCCGATCCACCACTGTGTGTCCCGGACTGAACTCGTCTGCCTCAGGTGGGAGCTGTGCCTGACTGTTAAGTGTGGTCATTAAATTTAAGTTAGAGATTGAAATGATTCATGAATAACTCATAATGGGTTGTTGGGAAGCTTCTTCAGCTCTCGGGGAACTATGTTCGCTCTGTTGTTAAACTGTAATTGTTTTTATTAATTGTCTTCTTAATAATGATCTGACACTAATTCAAGATAATAACTGCACAGTGCCAGCCTGATGCTCTGTGTGATACTGGGAGACGGCCACCTCCCGAGCCAGATGGCCTGGCTAAGCAGGAGCAGGTGGAGGGAAGGGCAGGGCCCAGGGCTCTGTCCTCTGTGACCCCAGGAAAGGGGCCCCTGAGAATGTGGCTACCTGAAGTCATGGTAGCCCCAGGATAATGGGGGCCTCCCCAGCCCTGGCAAAGACATGCACTCCAGGAACCTCCTGGTGGTCCAGTGGTTAAGACTCTGAGCTTCTGCTTCAGAGGGGCATGGGTTCGCTCCCTGGTCAGGGGACTAAGATCCCATGTGCCACACAGTGGCCAAAAACAAAACAAACTTTAAAAGACATATACCCACAAACAGGCCTGAACTACAGTAGGAAGTACCTGTTGAGAACTTGTGTGTTTTTTAAAAGGTTTAATAGGACCCACTCTGGGGACAGGAGTCAGGATGGGGGAACTGGGAGAGCTGCCGGAGCAGGAGGGTGGGCAGTCGAGACCACGCCCATCACCTCTCCATCAGCGTCTTGTCGTGTCTGGAGTATACGTGCCGGTGTATACGCATGAATGGGCACACACCACTGAACCTTGGCCTCTTTCGTGTGGGCTTGGCCTCCTTTTCCAGTGTGGTCCAGGACTAGACCCCCAGAGGAGCTCAGAGCAGGACATCCAAGCTGCCCAGGGTCTGGCTGTTGGGTTAGCAGTTGCCTGGCCAGCCACGTGGGCAGACCCACTGAAGAGCGAATCCACCTCCCTCCAGAATAACCCATCAGTCAAGTGCTGCTGGCTGCCTGGTGACCCACAGCCCAGAGCCCACCCACCCCAACACTGACCCCCTCCCGAGCCC